>JBBPRX010000028.1:0-36783 GCA_038093195.1 Boletus fagicola
GTCAACATCCCCGCTTCACTCCCACTGGAACTCAACCGGGAAGAGGAGATTGATACCCAGCAGGCGCAACCTCCGGACACTCGTACCTGTTACGGATGCCAACAGAAGGGTCATATCTGGCCTAACTGCCCCACGAATCCTAATCGTAGGGAACAACATTCCCAAACCAGGCAACAGTTCATTTGGGACTATAACAACGGCACCTTTATACCCAATCCAACTTTCACTCCCCCCGCTGTTGCACAGGTTGCACAGCACCAAGGACACTATCCAGGACGACCCCTCCCTGTTCCACAAGGCAATCCACAAATCGCTCAGGCTACGGCAGTTAGCTACATAACACCAGAAGCAGAAGCCTTTTATAGGGATAAATTCGAAGTAGAAGCCAAGCAGCGAGCTGCACAAGCTTTAAAAGGACAAGGTTCATAGGTGATGAGGGTCCCTGTGAACCAGAATCATGTACCATTTCTTCTTCTCGCATTCTCACTAGAACGATGGACGAAAGTAGCAATACTTGTATCGAAAACAGCCTAGTGGATTGCACAGATTCCGACTTCCCTGTATGTACATTAGATGACATGTTTTCCAAATATGATATTCATTCCGAAAGGGCGACTCCTGAGAGCGCGGTGCCGGAATTAAAACAATGCACGCTTAATTCCCTTGTTCAGCAAGTTAAGAATTCTCCTATTTATAAATCCCTCAAAGAATCTCCCCTTTCTCTTTGCACCAGTACTCTGTCATTTGGCGGTGAACTATCACTTAAAACGAGTATTATGATGAAAAAAGATGACCAATGGCGTAATCAGTACGTTCAGGCACTTTTGGATTCAGGTGCATCCCACACCTTCATTGATGAACAATATGTATTACGACATGGCATTCCTACCTCTAAAGTGGACAAACCATTAGAAGTGAAAAACACTGACGGCTCTAACGGAGCCATAGGGCGAGTAACTCATATGATCACTTTAATTATTACTATACAAGGACATTCTGAAGTCATAGACACTTACGTTTCTCGTTTGGGATCTCATCGACTAATCATCGGGTATGATTGGCTTTACCAGCACAATCCGGATGTCAATTGGGTGAACAAAACTATTTCCTTCCCTCACTGTACTTCATATTGTAAAATCATGGGCCTCGGACCAGAGGTCATTCCCCCTTCTATTCGCATTATCAAGGAAGGACTAAAGGAAAAGGTCCCAGAAACGTACCATGAGTTCTTAGACGTCTTTTCAGAAAAGGAATCTGAATGCATGCCCAAGCGAAAGCCCTGGGATCATGCTATAGATCTCAAACCCGATTTTGTACCAAAAAAGGGAAGAGTAATTCCTCTTTCAGATGTTGAAATGGAGGAAGTTCGCACCTTCATAGATAAAGAACTCAAAAAAGGGTACATAAGACCTTCCAAGTCCCCTCAAATGGCGCCTGTATTTTTTATTCCTAAAAAAGACGGAAAAAAGAGGCTTGTTATGGACTATCATTATCTTAATGAAGGTACCATCAAAAATGCGTACCCGCTCCCCCTTATTTCCACTCTCATTGATCGGCTGAAAGATGCCGACATGTTTACCACGCTAGATCTGCAATGGGGATACAATAATGTATGCATCAAAGAAGGCGATGAGTGGAAAGGAGCATTTGTAACACCAATTGGAGCCTATGAACCCACCGTTATGTATTTTGGAATGACTAACTCCCCTCCCACATTCCAGCAAATGATGAACGATATATTTAACGATCAATACGCTGTACTAGTAATTTATATCGACGATTGTATGATATTTACCAAAGGAAAAACTAAAGTAGAACACGAAAACATAGTAAAAGAAGTATTAACGAGATTACGAGAGAACGATTTGTACGTTAAACTGGAGAAATGCACATTCTCCAAGGACAAAGTGAACTTTTTAGGTATGGTGGTATCTAAAGAGGGGGTCGAAATGCAGGAAAAGAAGGTAGCAGGAGTATTGGACTGGCCAATGCCTACTCGCCTCAAACAGCTGCAGGGCTTCCTTGGCCTTTGTAATTATTATTGACACTTCATCGAAGGCTTTGCCGAGATCGCATGACCACTCAATGATCTGACCAAAAAGGACACACCGTTCAATTGGGGTCCTCGGCAAAAAGAAGCCTTCGAAACCTTAAAGAACAAATTCCGCGAAACCCCCCTTTTAGCATATCCAGATCAAAACAAAGAGATGAGGGTGGAAACGGACGCCTCGGACATCGCTACAGGGGCAGTTCTTTCGGTAAAATGCGAAGATGGACTTTGGCGACCTTGTGCCTTCATATCACATTCCTTCGACAGCGCCAAACGAAATTATCCTATTTATGACAAAGAACTCTTAGCGGTTATTTGTGCCTTAGAAGAATGGTGACATTACCTCATTGGTAGAGAAGGATTCGAGATATGGACAGACCACAAGAATCTTGAATATTGGAAAAAACCACAAACTCTATCGGGAAGGCAGGCACGATGGCACGCATTACTACAAGAGTTTAATCATTTATTTGTCTACAAACCGGGTTCGTCAAACGGCAGAGCTGATGCCTTATCTAGGCGTCCAGATCATGGTGATGCTGTCCAAGATCATAATATGAACATCACGGTTTTACCCCCTTCTTTATTTTTGAACAATGTCTCAATAAAATCTTCCTTTTTTGATACTTTACAATCTGAATCAATAGCCTTGGGCGTAGATTCTATTCAGGACTTTTCCTTCGATTATGAAAACAATATTTTCAAAAATAACAAAAACAAAGTCTTCGTTCCTCCTTCTTTACGTACACAACTTTTAAATATTTGTCATGATTCCACAATTGGAGGACATTCCGGACAAGGACGAACCATTCACCTCCTTACTCGATATTTCTCGTGGCCAGGTGTCACAAAAGACGTTAAATTATACGTAGATAGCTGCCAAGCATGCGCCCTCACGAAGGGAAAGTCAACAGCACCGGCAGGAAAACTTATTCCATTACCCACACCAAAACATCCGTGGGAAGATCTATCTGTAGATTTCATTACCGGTTTACCACCTTCACTTTCATTTACAGCTATCTGCGTGGTGGTAGATCGCTTCTCCAAAGAAGTTATATTCATTCCTTGTTTCGATACCGTTTCCTCAAAGGACTTAGCAATTATCTTTAGAGACAATGTTTGGTGTGTTCATGGACTACCCTCTATGATAGTATCAGATAGAGGACCCCAGTTCGTATCAGAGTTCACCACACAGCTTTGCCAACTTCTTGGGATCTCACAAAAAATATCCACCGCCTATCATCCCCAAACTGACAGCCAAACCAAGAGAATAAATCGGGAATTGGAACAGTATCTCCGAGCTTACGTAGCTAAACGTCAAGGAGAATGGGCAAGTTGGATCAAAATGGCTCAATTTCACCACAATAACTCCCTCACTACCGCCACTGGCACAATCTCCTTCGCTGTCACATGTAACTACGCTCCCCGCATGGGATTCAAAGGAAGTGCCAAGACCTTAGCCGGTGAATTCGCAGGAGAGATGAGCCGTTCCCATAAAGAAGTAGAAAAGGCTTCAGAAAATACTAGGGAAAGGATGAAACAAACAGCGGACAAGAGAAGGTCCGAAGCACCGGCGTACACAAAGGGACAACAAGTCTGGCTTTCTATGGACAAGTTAAAGTTGCCATACACTGCCAAGAAACTTACGCAAAAATGGATTGGACCTTACGAGATCATAGAAGTCCTTCCAAATGCGGTCAAACTTAAATTGCCAAAACACGTCAAAGTTCACCCTACTGTTAACATATCTCGAGTTAAACATTATCGTCAAACTCTACCAGGACAACCAGTACTACGTCCAGACATGATCGAGATAGATGAAGAGGGAGAAGAGCAATTTGAGATTGAATACATAGCCGCATCACGTTTCAAAGGCAGAGGATTACAATACTTAGTCCATTGGAAGGGTTATGACGAAACCGATCGAACCTGGGAAACAGCGGACATTATCAATACTGCTCCTGAAGCAGTAGCCGACTTCCATGCTCAAAACCCTTCCGCTCCCCGAAAACTCCATGGACTTTCTGTTGCTGATTTCCAATCCTTATTTTCTACATACGAAAACTTTACTGAGATGAACTATCAAGGGACTCGTCTGGAATTCGAGTCTTAAAGAGGGGGTAGTGTTATGATACACAATATTTTCAAACTTTTAATACACTTACCTAAATACTATACTTTTACCTTCATTCCATCGATGCATGCATGTGACCGTGGGAACACACACGTGACCAGATCTCCAATCCATGACATCATTAACACGTGTATTTTATTTCCGCTCTTCTCTCACATGTTGCTTCTCTTTTTCTCAGCACCAAACTTCTTCTCTCACGTTACTCATCATTATTACCAACTTCTCCCATGAGAAGCCTGGTCCATGCACACTCTTGTATAGTATATAAAGTAGGCATTTGACGACTGGTATGCCAGTCTAATCCACTTGTTCTCTTGCAGAATTAAGGCATGACTATCTCCTCATATCTCATATCTCGGTCGTCCTCTGTTATACTCCTTCAGGTTGGTGTAACCTGCATTTAGTTCAGCCAGTGTTGTTTTCGAGATCTTCTCACAACACACACGAGAAACTTGCTTATAGAGTAAAGAATAGTTGAGGGAAACCCAACAAGAACTTGACTGAAGTTCTTGGGGCATTGACATTCAAGTATTTATACTACTACAGGTGTTTGTACATATTATGATACTGGTCCATGCATATCTATGATGTCATGCTTCGTGTATGATAATGGAACATTCTAGAAGGTACAGTAATTAAATAGGTGACACTAGAACATTCTAGGTCACGGAGATTAAAAACATGAGGTAAGTATGTGTTTAGGTTCTAGACCTATTATGTAATGTCACATGATATGGAAGTGAAATCTGAAAGAGAAGTCACGTGACTTAGATAAGATAAGATGAAAAAGATAGGAGTTAAATCGTGATTGTAATACTACCTCCCTCCTATGGTTTGCATTCCAGGTGAGACCAGATAGGCAGCGTGTCCATATAGTTTTCGTAAGGATTAAATAATGTAGCAAAGTCCGTTTGAGTCATTCGTAGACAACGGGGTGCCAGCGGGTTTTTGATGTAGAACTCTCGTACTGCCTCCTTCGCATTAGCGAGATGTCCTTCAATTTCCCATGTGCGACCCTCTTCTTCTTCGCCTTTCCAGTGAACCAGAAATTCTAGTTTGTGACCCTTCAATCAGGAAGCAATGATATAATCTACTTCAAACTCCTTGTGTCCTTCATTGGTAACCAGTACTGGTCCAGGTTTGTACGTATGTAACTTGGCCCGGGAGGTGTTCTTTATATGGTTTAACACGTGAGATATTAACCACTTGATGTATCTTCATGTGGCATGGGAGTTTAAGCTTTACAGCATTCGTTCCCACCATCTCTAATACTTTATAGGGGCCCAGCCATCATTCCATGAGTTTACATGATTGGCGAGTTTCTCACAAGTTTAGGTTCTCTGTTGATAGCCAAACTTGCTCGCCTTCCTTATAAATAGGTGCTTCACTCCTCTTTTTGTCCGCTTGGGCCTTCATATGGCTTTGGGCATTTTCCATATTTTCCTTTAACGTCCGTGAGAGTTTTCGTAAAGTCCTTGGCAAATTCTGTTGCAGACAGTGCTTTTACATTAGATAGGGGTTCTATTCCCATGTGTGGTACATATGAGCATGTGACTTCGAAGGGTGACTTCTTGGTTGTGGAATGAACCTTATTATTATAGGAGAACTGCACCAGCACTAACCATTCGGACCATTCATTTTGTTTCTTGGCTGTAAACAACCCTAAAAACTGTTGAAGATCTCGATTGACTTGTTCCGTTTGGCCATCCATTTGTGGGTGGAAAGCTGTGGACATACGGAGTTCAATCTTTAGCATCTTGCCGAGATCCTTCATGAGTTGTGCCGAGAATTGGGGTCCTTAGTCCAAAATGATTGATCAAGGGAGGCCGTGAACCTTCCATGTGTGATCCCGATATAGTTTAGCGGTTCCCAATACTGTTATTGTTTTGGTCATGGGAATGAAGCAAGCTTCTTTAGAAAATCTATCTACCACGACAAGGATGCTATCATAGCCACTTGAGTCGGGTAAGTCCGTGATAAAATCTGCGGAGATGTCCTGCCAGGATCCTTCTGGAACTGGATTAGGCTTTAATTTTCCAGCCAGTGGAACATTTGTGGGCTTCATCCAAGCGCATCTCTCACAACGGGAACAATAGTCCTTGATTTGGGCATGGGAACCCTCCCAGGTGTAGTAACGTGAGACTAACTCTAGAGTCTTCTCTGCACCACCATGACCTGCCAGCGTGGAGTCATGATAAAGTTGGATAATATCAGATCTTGCTCCTCAGGCAGATAGATTTTTCCATTGGTCTTACAAAGACCGTCTTCTTCTCTTTCCCATCCCACCATTGTTGATTCTTTTAATTTAGACTGTGTGTTCCTGACGCGTTCTAGGATCTTTTCCTCTTCTCCATGTATGAATGAAACCTCATTGGTTTGCCAAATACACTCCACAGGGATCATGGTTACTCCTTTGTTATCATCTTTAATCCCTACAGTGTGGTCTTCTCATCTAGAGAGAGCATCGGCTTTTCCCATGGATGTTCCTGGTTTCTTAATAAGTTTGTAATTGAACCATGAGAGGTATTGCGCCCATCTCACTTGTGGGTGGTTCAAATCTTGTGATTTCATAAAGTATTGGAGGTTTGCATGATCCGTCCAAATTTCAAAGGTTTTGTCAGCACCTTCTAGGTGAAGACGCCATTGTTCTAGTCTGTGTATTATGGCCAGCATTTCCTTGTCTGCAATAGGGTAGTTACGTTGTTCCGGAGTCATTGAGTGTGACAAGAATGCTACTGGATGCCATTTCCCTTCTTTTTCCATAGATAATACAGCTCCTGTGGCAAAATCTGAGGCATCGCATTCCAGGCGATATTGGATGTGGTCCTCTGGATAAGCTAAAATGGGAGTTGACATAAAGGCTTCTTTCAGCGTATCAAACATGTTTTGTTCTTTTTCTGACCAGTGCCAGGCATGGTCCTTTTTTGTAATATCGTTTAGTGGTCTAGCCATAATAGAGAAGTCCTTGATGAATTGATGATAAAAGTTTGCCAAATCTAAAAAGCTTCGTACTCCTTTTACGTTTGTGGGAGTTGGCCATTCTTTGATAGCTGAAACTTTGGATGGTTCCATTTCGATTCCTTGTTTGGATACAATCATTCCAAGGAAATTGATTTTCTTCGTTTGGAACGCGGATTTTTCAGGTTTGATTAATAAGTCGTGTTTTCATAATCGATGTAGTACCTCTAGTACTATTTGGTTGTGTTCTTCTTGGTTGTCGTTTTTGGTAAAAACCAAGATGTTGTCAATGTAGATAATAACGACTGCCTGCATATTGGCAAAAATATTGTTCATCATGGCTTGGAAAGTGGTGGGGGAATTGGTTTGTCTGAAGTACATGACTAGGGGTTTGAAGCTTCCTCTGTGGCATATGAAAGCTCCTTTCCATTCGTCTCCTTCTTTGATGTGTACATTATTGTATCCCCACCATAAGTCCATTTTTGTAAATAGCTCCAACTCTTTCAATCAATCAACCAATTGGGAGATTAAGGGGAGCGGATAATTATTTTTGATGGTCCATTCATTAAGGTAACAGTAATCCTGTACCATTCTCTTTTTGCCATCTTTTTTTGGAATAAAACAGACTGGCCACGTTTGAGGGGATTTTGATGGTCTAATATATCCCTTTCATAATTGTTCGTTGACGAAGTCTGATACCTCCTTTTGTTCTTCCGTGGACATAGGGTAAAGTTTACCCTTTCGGGATTTGAATCCTTCTTTCATCTCTATGGCGTGGTCCCACAGTTTTCGTTCCGGCATACGTTCCGAGTGTTTCTTTGAGAACACATCAAGGAATTCATGGAACTCTGTAGATACCATTTCTTCTACAGCCTTTTCTGCAACCGGGGTGCTCTGCTGCCGCTCAGACATTGCTTTTTGTAACCATTTGTAAATGTATGGCATATCGTTCATTGCCTTTTCTTCTAAGGTCCTGACAAATACTGGTCTGTCGGATAACATATAACACATGCATGGGCAACATGTTAGAGTGACTGATCCTTTTTGCCAGTCTATCTCTGGATTATGCTTCGAAAGCCATGTGTATCCCAAGATCATCAGGTTCTTTCCTAAATCAGTGACTTCTGCTACTAGTTTTTCGTGGTGTCCTTGATAATCGATGATTATCTCGGCAGTGTGGGTAATGTTTTCTGCCGAGTTCTTGGTTCCATCCACATTGAAGACAGGTATGGGTCATTCTAGCTTCGTGAGCGTGATTTTGTTTGTCTTTGCCCATGTGGCATCGATGAATATTCCATTAGCATCGCTATCTAGTAGTGCCTTCATTTCCTTTATATTGTACTTGGTTGTAGCCAAAGCTACCTTGACGTCCAAGTTGATCTCCTTTCATTGGGTGACTGTATGTAGGCAGATCCTTTCCGGGGTTTCATAAATACTGGTATCTACTAAATCAATGTCTAATTTTTTTGTATTTTTCTTGACCAAATTAAGCCTGCATTCCCCTGCAGCAAGCTCTGTAATTGGAGACCCGGTCTGGGTTTGAGAAAATGAATTGTATGTATCAAATGTCCTATTCTGGGTGTTGAAGAACTCTTCTTCTTCTTCACCATATTCTACATAATCGGAAAGTACAGAAAAACTATTTTTTTGTACTTTATCTATTTTCTTTTTGTCCGTACCCGTGCAAACACCCGGTTCATTCACATGATTTACTCTTTTCCTGATTTGTTCACTAATAAGTCCGCAAAGTATGCCTTTGTGGCTTTGAAGTCCATGGCCGCAACTGTCTTCATCCAGCCGTCCTCTTTTCCTTTTCCATTTGATGCCTTTTGAGCATCCTCTGATTTGCACGATTGTGTGCATCAATCCTTGCTTGTGTTGCCCATTTGCGAGCAACCCTTTCGATGCCCTTCCCCAAGGAAGTGGCATTCTGTACATTCTTTTTGGGGTTTAGTACAGTCCTGAACAAGATGTGGGCCTTGGCAGTTGACGCACTGCCCTTTGCCGGTACGTACAGTGTCAATGTCCATTGGCTCTCCTCTGCTGCTGAACATTTTTGCTCCCAAGGAGCTTCCTTGTGCATTGGACCCTTGTGTCCACATGCGAGTTTGAGACATTCTTGAGGCAAAAGCCTCCTTGAGATTGCTGACCCTTTTGATTTCGGACATGTAGTCCTCAACCTTGGTCTGGCATTTTCCTTCTAGATATATTTGTTGAATTACGTCTCTCCTGACGCTTTTCTCCAAAAAGCAGACTCCCATGTGGTCTCCTGGTTCCGCGTTGATATATTCAGCATACCACCGCATTAGGTATGCCTCTGTCCTTTCTTTAGAACCTTGGTAGAGTTTGGACAGATTGTTCATTGCCATGTCTTTGGCGTTACCTGGCTTGAACCTTTCATCCATTATCTTTTGTAGTTGTGACCATGTCGGCCACCCATGTTGAGACCCTTCAAGGTATCTCTTTAGTTTATTTCGGGCCCATTTACTAGCCCCATTGTCGTCCTTTCCATCTTTTGATCCGATCCTCGAAAGAACTGCAATCGTTCTCTTTTCGTCATCATCAAACGATTTTTGATTAGCTCCTAAATAAGTAGCCATCCTAATCCACCATATTTCGTAAAATTTGTATGATCCATCAAACCAACCGGGGTCCGGGACCATTTCGACCTTTTTGCTGACTTTTACATCAGCCTTGGGTGCGCTTGCTGCTGCGAACGCGGTGATTTGTTGTGTCATTACGGCGAGTTGTGCCTGCATGTCGGTGATCATTTGGTCCCTTGGGTCCATGGGTGGAAGAGGAGGAAGTGGTAGTGTGGGAAAGGTTGGTGATGCATGTGGACTTTGTTGTGGGCTTGGAATTGAGAAGTCCAATTCATTTCCTCTTTGTTCCCACAGGTTGGGCTATTTCTTCCCACGTATAAGGGTCAATTTGTACTTGTTTTGGAAGCTTGTAAATTCCTTCCGCTTCATATGGGTGTAGTGGCTTTTTTCCATCGGTAAAGCCCGCTCGTAGGAATTCAAGGAAGTGTTCTGTTAACTCCTTGGGTTTGACTTTAATGTTGTAAGTGTTGTTTGGATCGTATTCAAACTGTAGAGGTTCAAAAGGGGTATCCTCCTTTTTGACTTTGAAGGAGAGATCTTTGTGATCTGGGAAAATCCCGTCTCAAGGGAAGCGCGTTGAAAACATCCAAAAAGAAAAAAGAAAACCAAAGGTGAGGACAAACTCACTCCAGCCGATGGTGAGAATCAGGCCAATAGCCTTCCTGACTTCTCCGTAGAAAAAGGTAACATAACTTTGCTTGGGTGGGCACAGAACACTCTTGCACCACAAGTCAAAGCAAAGTAAACGTAAAGGAATAAATGAGCCTCATGAGGACTCACAATAAATCGCAAAAGAAGATGAAAAGGGTTTTGCAGCAGTGTTTAAACCAATTAAGACTGCTCGAGGTCACTGCTGTGCCACCCTAGATAGCTAAGCACCTTCTGTCTCGGTATAGAGACGGACTATGTAAAACAAAATTGGGTGTCCAAGTGGACGAGAAATATGAAGGGTAGAAGAGTGCTCATTATGCCTCGAGTCCGGCAGTTCCCTTTAACGCTAGGGGCCACGTATGCAAACAGTGGTAAAGATGTAGAGTATGAAGTGATGGAAGTTGGAAAGTCAAGTTCTAATGTTGATGACCTCAAATCTAATAAAGACTTGGGCCACCTCACACGAGAAACTTGCTTATAGAGTAAAGAGTAGTTGAGGGAAACCCAACAAGAACTTGACTGAAGTTCTTGGGGCATTGACATTCAAGTATTTATACTACTACAGGTGTTTGTACATATTATGATACTGGTCCGTGCATATCTATGATGTCATGCTTCATGTATGATAATGGAACGTTCTAGAAGGTACGATAATTAAATAGGCGACACTAGAACATTCTAGGTCACAGAGATTAAAAACATGAGGTAAGTACATGTTTAGGTTCTAGACCTATTACATAATGTCATGTGATATGGAAGTGAAATCTGAAAGAGAAGTCACGTGACTTAGATAAGATAAGATGAAAAAGATAGGAGTTAAATTGTGATCGTAACACTACCAATCTTCAAGATGGACACGCCCCTCAAAGCATGGAACATCGATGGGTTTCCCAATCAGTTGGGGACCATCAAGTTCAAGACCAATGTGGTGCTTGACTACAGAGAAGTGAAAGAGCGGTGGGACCTCTTCATCCTCAACTGCAGCAAGGACAACATGATTCTAGGGTTGCCCTAGCTTAGGGCCCTGAATCCAGACGTCAACTGGACGGAAGGACAGGTTATGATAACCCCTTCCAAGTACAAACAGACAAGTGGCTTTAAACCGGAAGCACTCCAACAGTGATACCTCCTACAGTATTTCGGCAATTACGAAGAAAAGCACACCCAGAGAGAACTCTACAACACATTTCATCAATGGACACCTATCCAATGGACTAGGTTTTGCAACTTGACAAGCAACGTACCAGAATTTGTGGTATGATGGACAACGATGTCCATGGTTATCACCCAACAGATGGAGAAAACAGAGGTTTCTCTTCCTACAGCTTTGCAAGCATTTGCTGATGTCTTTGACAAGAAAGACATCACCAAGTTACCTCCCTCATGGCCCTATGACCACATTATCGAACTCAAGGACTCATTCATCCCTAAACGAGCTAAGAGTTATCCATTAAATCCTGCAGAACAGATTGCCTGCAAGGAATTCATTGATGAATATCTCAAGACGGGCAAGATTGTCCCCTCCAAATCCCCTCAGGCCTCACAATTCTTCTTTGTCCAGAAGAAAGATGGAAAGCAGCTTTGCCCCTGCCAGGACTACTGCTATCTCAATTCCCATATGATCAAGAATGCATATCCCCTCCCCCTCATCTCTGACCTCATCAATAAATTAAAGGGCTCCATCTTCATCAAATTCAATGTATGATGGGGATATAACAACATCTTGATCAAACCCAAGGACCACTGGAAAGCCGCTTTCATCACCCCCTATGGCCTCTTTGAACTCACCATCATGTTTTTCGGAATGTGCAATTCTCCTGCTACATTCCAGGCATTCATGGACGACCTCTTCAGAGACTATATGGCAGAAGGATGGTTGATCATCTATATGGACGACCTCTTGATCCATTCTGCTGACTCTGCCCTACACAAAGAACAGACTTGGAAAGTCCTTCAACGTTTCCAAGAACATGAGATGTACCTCAAACTAGATAAATGCACCTTTGCCACTGAAGAAGTGGAGTACTTAGGAATGGTTGTCAACAAGGACAGTGTTCAGATGGACCCCACCAAGTTGAAGGCCATCAAAGACTGGCACCATCCAGGAAATGTGAAAGACATCTGGTCTTTCCTCAGATTTTGCAACTTCTACTGCAAATTCATCCCTTCCTTCTCCGATATCACCTGTCCCCTCCTCGATCTCACAAAAGCCTCTTGTAAGTGGAAGTGGGGACCCAATCAGGAGAAGGCCTTTTGAGGGTTGCAATCCACCTTTATCTGCCGACCAGTCTTAGCCTTCCCTAATACCTCAAAACCATCCACCCTGATGACGGATGCCTTGTTGACTGCTTCTGGTTCAGTCCTGATGCAACACAATGCCAATGGCGACTTGAGGCCATGTGGCTACCTTTCCCAGATGTTCTCTCTGGCCAAGAGAAACTATGATGTTTATGACCACAAGCTGCTTGCCATCATATGAGGCCTAGAAGATTGGAGACAGTATCTTCTAAGCTCACCATTCCCTGTCATGGTCCTGATGGACCACAAAAACCTCACATACTTCAAGGAACCCAGGAAGCTCTCTCGATGACAAGCTTGCTGGCTCCTATTCCTCATGGACTTTGATGTGGCCTATACAGCCCTTCCTTGTACCCAGATGATGGCACCCGCTGATGCCCTGTCCCAATGAGACAAGATTGATACCTTGTTGGACAACACTGATGTTCAGCTCCTCCCCAAATCCACCTTTGATTTACAGATCAAACAGATTGACCTTGCTCTCGTGGAAAAGATCCACAACTCCTCTGCCACAGACCAGCTGGTCCTTGATGCCCTTCACACTATGGAAAAGGAGGAGAAATTGTTTCACAGATCCTTCCCGGATGATTGGACTTATGTGGACGGATGGTTATACTTCAAAAGTCACATGTACGTCCCCGTGGATGTCTATCATGATCTCATCGTGGCAGCACCAGTGCAAAGATGGCCATCTTTGCACTGTTGCCCTCCTCTTCAAGGACTATTGGTGGCCAGGTCTCTCTGCCTACATCAGGCATTACGTCTCTGGATGTGGCATTTGTCAGGCCTACAAGGTCCAGACCCACCCCACCATTCCCCCCCTCATTCCTCTTGCTGTCGCCACCACTTGTCCATTCCAACACCTCTCCATGGATTTCATCACCGACCTCCCTGCATGGGAGATTTTGATTCTATCATGGTCATGGTTGACCATGGCCTTAGTAAGGGGGTAATTCTCACCCCTTGCTCAAAAATGATTGATGCTGTGGGCAGAGCCAAACTCTTTTTTGATCACATACATATTCAAGCACTATGGCTTACACAACAAATTGATCTCAGATTGGGGACCACAATTGGCCTCAGCCTTCACTCAGAAATTGGTGTGCCTCCTCCACTACAATGTAGTGCTATCCACTGCCTACCATCCACAGACAGATGGCAAAACCAAACAATACAACCAAGAACTGGAGACCTACCTCCACATATTCTGTGACGGCCAACCCCACAAATGGTCAGAATACCTCTCAGTAGCCCAATTCTCCCATAATGCCGCCATACACTCTGTCACCAAACAATCCCCCTTCTTCCTGATTCTGGAATATGAACCACACTCTTACCCCCTCGGTTGCACCTTTCTCCCCACACTCAAGCAATGGCTCTCCCATCTAGAGGATGCCCATAAAGAAGCCGAAGCTGCTCATATCCTTGCCCAATTACCGATGAAGGAGAGAGTTCATTCCTCCTTCAAACCATGGAAGGTTGGCAACAAAGTCTGGCTAGATTTGTGGAACCTGAAACTTCAGGTTCCAACTCGAAAACTAGTGCCTAGGTACACTGGTCACTTTACCATCTCCCGAGTGATCTCCTTGGTTGCTTTCCGATTGGATCTTTCTAAACAGTGGAAGATTCACAATGTGTTCCACACCTCGCTCCTTTCATCTTATCAGGAGACACCAGAACATGGTCCCAACTTCCTCCAACCTCCACTGGAACTAATCGGAACAGCCAAGGAATATGAATTGGAAATTATTGTCAATCATCAGAAGAGATCAGGATGAAACCAGTACTTGGTCCACTAGAGAGGCTATTCTGCTGCCGAGCAAATGTGGGAATCCAAAACCAACTTGGGCAATGCCAAGAAGATCCTGGAGGAGTATAAAAACAGGATCGGACTCTGAACACCTCTTTCACTCCAACCACCATTATCCCCCTCGTCCATGCCCTTCCCCTTCATCCCCTCCATTCCCCTTTTCACCTGCATTTCTCATCTCACCCCCACCGATCGCTGTCTCATCTATGTTGCGCTCCTGGAAAACAGAGAAGCAGTGGCTGCACTTGAGTGCCTCCCACTCTTCTCCTGCAACAACTCCCTCATCCAGCTTACTAGGCTCTATCACCAGTACGCCACACTTCACTCCCTTCTCCCCTGGGCCACCAGACACCTGACAAGTTCCTCTATCTCATTCGTCAACCCCTTTCACTCTTCGCCGGAGTCGTTGGCCATCATGGCTATCAAACAGGCGATCCTCAAGATCAGAAACATGTCCCTCGACCTTCTCCACGATGAAGGACTTGACCTCTGCATCTCAGTCCTTCCCATATTCATCGTCATCTCTTTCCTACACCCTGTCCTTTATGCTCTCCCTGAGAGCTCCTGAGCCACCTACTTTGACAACTCCAATGTTGTCCCAGACTATCAATCATCTGACTCCTCCCCTGGAGACTCCCCCTGTCTCAGACAAGGCAATGGCCATCAAGGACCTCATCCAATCATTGGAAGCCAGGTTGACATTGGGACCCTCTCCCACCCCCCACCTACCAGACCTTCCTCCCCCAAACCCACTTCTCCTGTCATTCCCACAGACCCCAGATCCCTACCTCCCTGTTGTCCCATCAGACACCATCCCCGTATGGTCCTCTTCATCGCCGGACTCCCATCCAAACCTATCCACCATTTGGCCACCCCATTGGGCTCAGCTACAGAGCCTATCTCCACTCTACCCCTCATCATTCCAGATGGGCCCCTCGTTGTCCAGACCCCCACTGGATCTCCTCCCTCAGACTCAACTACAGCCGTGGATAGTAGTCCCCAATCCTCTGTGGACTCCCCACTTCGCATGCCCGGCTCCCTTCCTCTATCCCACCGTATATCCATGGTCCCCATTTGATGCTTTGAATGTTAGGAATCCGGACATGTCCGTGCTGACTGTAGCTGCTACCACTGCCCCTTCTGCCACCAACCCACTCCCAGACATCCCCAATACCATTGTCTCTGCCGACATGGCAACTGTTGCAACTCTACTGAGCACACCTGGCAGGAATGCACCTTTCACGACATCAACCCCATCACCTGGGACCTGTCCAATTATGAAATCAATGAAGGAGACCAGAGTTCTTGAATCTGAGATGGCACTTCAGATGTACGTGGAGGGTAATGTTACAATTGGTGAAACCACCCCTGGTTTTTCCTCTCCTCTGACTACCCAGAAGACCACTGCCAACGACCACCTGGGTTGGACCCTTAAGGACGACATCCTCTCAGGATTAGAAGAGTTCGCCATACCAGACTCTGTCTGGAACAACCTCTTTGAAGACACCACTTCCCTCTTCCCTCCCGAGGCTGTTCCTACACAGCCTCTCTGATCCTGCATTCCCCGGTGGCTATCCCACTGCCTTTCTATTTCCTCCGTTCCAGTTCTTCCCTTGGACACTGCCTCCTCAATTGCATTCTCTTATATGCGATCTCATGATCCTTACATACCTCATATGTGGTTTGTGTCTCATGTCACAACACATCCTTACACATCTATGCCTGCCCTTACCTTAGTTTCCTTATTTAGCCTGGCCGGCCCTACACCTCTTTACCAGTATATATATTAGGGCTCCACCTATATTGTCTCCTTAACCTGAACCTACACAATCCAGTGTATGCTTCTAGCTGTTCCTTGCTATCCCCTCCAGCAAGACTTGCTTCGCTTGCCCCTCTCTACACCCTTCTATCTAGGACAGCCTAGATCCCCTCATCGCTACTACCTTCTAGCATCCAGGCTCATCAAGACACCACTTGGGCTTTATCTATGATTCACTCGTAGAGGGACTATTCTGATAGTTGCAGTGACTGGACATCACTTGGTTATACTTCACTGGGAGTTACACTCTCGTGTAACTTGTGAAGTTCTTTAAACTTAACAGTTCTGTCTAGGATGGGGACAGCATTGAAGAGTGCAGAGGTCATGGTGATGGTGAATATCTAGTAGAAAAGATTTGTCAGCATCAATAATAAATAGATAATGAGTGACAGAGAAAGATTTCTCTAGAGTTTCACATGGTTTGCAGCAAAATAATTTGTGCATTGGCATGGCACTCCATGCAGGTGAGCTAGAGTGCTTGTTGCTGCTGCCAACAATGGGCACTGTGATAGCTGCTCATCAGGGCTCATAACCTGTTGAGCTTATAAAAGCAGCATCCAATGAAGGAGCACTAGAGGAGAGCAACAACTAACTCACATCAAGGTAGAGTAGTAAAATCTCTGTATATTCATGGTGGAATGCCATTCATTATATATGTACAATTGTAGCAGAGCTATAACTATATACTGTACTTGCCCTAGTTGTACATACATACTGTATGTTATCTAATCTATTATTGAACAGCTGCTATAGAGCGCTATGTTCAATAAGGCAAGGACCCCAGATGCACCTGAGTGTGTGCTGAGTAAGCACTCTTAGTTTGCACCACATCACCTGGCGACCATTCATGCTGCCCCATGTTGTGTCCGCCAACCTCAAAGCTCACATTCCCCCCTTGTACCATGATGGTCATAGCATCAAGCAGATTTGTCATCTATTAGACATCAAGAAATCACTTGTCTACAAAACCCTCACTCTCTACTCATAATATGGCACTGTAACCAACCCTTGCAGATACTCTCTTTTTACTGGGTGCTGATGTGTACTCAGCTAAGCTGATATTGCTTTCATGCATGCCATTCTTCAGCATTTCAGCACTATATACTGTACCTCAATGAACTTCAGCATGAACTCTGGGTCAAGTGTTGTAAATATGCCATCCTTCCTACCCTTCTTCGAGCAGTACAGCATCTTCAATTCACATGAAAAACTGTTTCTGCTTCTGCCACAGAGTGAAATGATGAGCTACGTGCAACCTACATGAACCATATCACCACAGAAGCCTCAGATCCCAACATGCTTGTATTCATCAACAAAGCTGCCAAAGATAAACAAACATCTACAGTACCTGCCAGCATGGGCGATCATTGAGAGGACTATGTTGCCCAACCAAGAAGTGCTTCGTGTGTGGAACAAGATACTCCATCATCCCTGCCATTATGCTTGATGGCATCATCGCATACAATATTGTTGAAGATCCAGTTGAAGGCAACACTTTTTGAAAATTTTGAGAGACTGTGTGGTATGTCATTCACTGTTCTAAATGTGTATTATCATCACCTTATCTACTGTATAGATGCCTTTCACCAACTCATATCCTGGTCCCCACAGTGTAATCATCATGGACAATTGTTGCATTCACCAGAGCAAGGATGTACATGCACTGGTTGAAGACATGTGCCATGAGTTGTCAGCCTGTTTCATTTTTCCGAGTTGTTTACTAATTTCCATCAGTCTGCAAGCTCATTTTTCTACTACCGTACTTTCCTGATTATAATCCGATTGAGCAAGCCTTTTTGGCCATCAAGTCATACTTTTGCCGCCACCATGATGATTTATGTATCAATGACTGCAATTGCTTGTGCATGTCAGAACATCACCCCCAACAAGGCAGAAGGGTATTTCAGGGCATTGGAATACATCATATAGCTAGAAGTACTAGTTGTAGCTGGACATGAAGGTGGTCTCTGTTTTTGTTTGTTTGTTTTTGCTACAGACACATTGTATTTTGTGATGGTGAACTCAGAATGTCATCCAATGCTCAGTGTCATCCAATAATCAGCATTCAAAGATCAGTGTTCAAAGACCAGCGAGATATACATTGTACGATAAAACTAGTAGTTGTAAAAATTGTCTGATTCATTGTCTGCTTCTTCACAAATGATGTAACCCTTTGGAACTGGAAGCCACATGCTGTGTTCCATGGACTGGTACCAAAGGTCATAGTATGTTGGTGCATCATTACCACTGGGGTCACCAATGATCATTGGAGGTCCTGTAAAGTGAGAGCCACCACTGTCATGGTATTTCTTCTGGTATGCCACCTGTTTCTTGGGTGGCAAGCAAGGTGACTTTGCTTGGTCCTACAAGACCCAATCAGACATGACTGTGTTGCTGTGCTTCCACTTTGCATCAGGCCCGTTCCACCAGACCTGACTACCCTTTTTGAGACGGATTATATCACCAGCTGATATTCCAATTGTCACAAGCATTTTGTTGTCAATGTCAGCAAGAATGTCAGGGCCAATGCTTTGTTCTTCAAGATCTTGCTCATACATAGTGGCATTGTAAACACCAAAATGACTTTCAGCATGTCTGAGAAATCACGAGAGCTAGGAGGGCGACAGCAATGGGGGTGAGAAAGATTTTTCTCCAGCTTGATGAACAGGTGTCATTGGGGCTGGCCCACTGGCAGGAGCTAACACTGGACTGTGAGCCCAAGGAAAAAGGCCAGAATTGGCTAATGTCTGAAGGAGAAGAACCAATGCGAGTGAGTTGATATCAGGATTTGGATGTGGAGACAGAGCCTATGAAAGCAAAGCTTGTGCCTGTGCTTTTCATGCTGGATGTAAAATCAGGGCTCTGTTGGTGATGTCAAAGGAGGAGATATTAGGTGGGATGTGCAGTGTAGCATGTCCTTCCTCCTACATACATATGTATGTATCCACTGTCAATTAGATTTTTTTTTAAATAATTTTCTGTGTATGTACCAGAGCACAAGCCCAGTCGAGCACCATGATGGGAGTCATTGGGATAGCACCTGATGGTCCAATGTAGGTAAGGCCTTCATCGTGTTCATTCTTGTACATCTGTATGAGCTTGATATGCCATCAAGTGAGACATGCATTGAAGTCCACAGCTTTGCATGACAAGGTCTTCTGTGATTGAGAACATGTTTGATGTGCTCTAAAGAAGGACCTACCAGATCATTGTCATCTGAAGAAGATCCATCGTCACCACCAGACTCTTCGCCAGCTTTATAGGGCAGTTTCTCAGCATGTTTCATGTCAACCAAGATTTTTGTCATGCCAAGGTCACTAGTAGTGCCATGGATCTTTTGCACCATTTCCCTGTAGTCCAATTCATTGTCAACATCCATTACCTCACTGGCACCCTGGCTAAATAAAATATCATCATTTTGCCAGTGTGCCACTAGTGAGCAGCGCTGGAAATGATCATACATACCTTTTCACTTTTGGAGCAATGAATTTGTATGGGAAGTGTTGCTTGCCAGAGACCATGTATTGAGTTTTCCTATGCTTTTCAAGAATACTTTGCAAGAATTCAACGTAGTTGTCCTCTTTGAGTGCAAAATGCAGTTCCTTCATCTTGACAGATTGCTTCAGGTGCTTTGTGGAAACCTTGGACTTGGATGGCTTCTTGGGGGTGGAATATACAGTGAGGGTGTTGACAACCTCAAATCAAATAATGACTTGGGCCACCTCACACAAGAGACTTGCTTTAGAGTAAAGATTTAGTTGAGGGAAACCCAACAAGAACTTGGCTGGAGTTCTTGGGGCATTGACATTTGAGTATTATACTACTACAAGTGTTTGTACATATTATGATACTGGTCTGTGCATATCTATGATGTCATGACTCATGTATGATAAGGAATGTTCTAGAAGATATGGTAATTAAATAAGTGATGCTAGAACATTCTAGATCACGGAGATTAAAAACATGAGGTAAACATGTGTTTAGGTTCTAGACCTATTATATAATGTCATGTGATATGGAAGTGGAATGTGAAAGAAAAGTCACGTGACTTACTGTAGATAAGATAAGATGAAAAAGATAGGGGTAAAATTGTGATTGTAACACTACCCCCCTCCTATGGTTCACATTCCAGGTGAGACCAGATAGGTGGTGTGTCCGTATAGTTTTCATAAGGATTAAATAACGTGGCAAAGTCCATTGTTGTCATACATAGACATTGGAGTGCCACCGGGTTGTTGACGTAGAATTCTTGTACTGCCTCCTTGGCATTAGTGAGATGTCCCTCAATTTCCCATGTGCAACCCTCCTCTTCTTTGCCTTTCCAGTGTAATACAAACTCTAATTTGCGACCTTTAAATCAGGAAGCAACAATATAATCTACTTCGAACTCCTCATGTCCTTCATCGGTAACCAGTACTAGTCTGGGTTTGTATATAACTTGGCCCAGGAGGCATTCTTTATAAGGTTTTACTCATGAGATGTTAACCACTTGATGTATTTTCATGTGGCATGGGAGTTTCAGCTTTACAGCATTTGTTCCCACCATCTCTAATACTTTATAGGGGCCCAGCCACCTTTCTGTAAGTTTTTGTGATTGACAAGTTTCTTGCAAGTTTAAGTTTTCTGTTGATAACCAAACTTGATCGCCTTCTTTATAAATAGATAGGTGCTTCGCTCCTCTTTTTGTCTGCTTGTGCCTTCATACAGCTGTGGGCATTTTCCATATTTTCTTTTGCATCTATGAGAATTTTTGTAAAGTCCTTGGCAAATTCCGTTGCAGACGGTGCCTTTACATTAGATAGAGGTTTGATTCCCATGTGTGGTACGTATGAGCATGTAACTTTGAAGGGTGACTTCTTAGTCGTAGAATGAACCTTGTTATTATATGAAAATTGCACCAGCACTAACCATTCAGACCATTCATTTTGTTTCTCAGCTGTAAATAGCCATAGGAACTGCTGAAGGTCTTGGTTGACTCACTCTGTTTGGCCATCCATCTGAGGGTGGAAGGCCGTGGACATACAGAGTTTGATCTTTAGCATCTTGCTGAGATCCTTCATGAGTTGTGCCAAGAATTGGGGTCCTTGGTCCGAAATGATTGATCAGGGGAGGCTGTGAACCTTCCATACATGATCCCGATATAGTTTAGTGGTTCCCAACACTGTTATCATTTTGGTCGTGGGAATGAAGCATGCTTCTTTTGAAAACCTATCTACCACGATGAGGATGCTATCATAGCCACTCAAGTCGGGTAAGTCCATAATAAAGTCCATGGAGATGTCCTGCCAGGGTCCTTCTGGAACTGGATTAGGCTTTAATTTTCCAGCTGGTGGAACATTTGTTGGCTTCATTCGAGTGCATCTTTCGCAATGTGAACAATAGTCCTTTATTTGGGCATGGGAACCCTCCCAAGTATAGTAGCATGAGACTAACTCTAAAGTCTTCTCTGCACCACCTTGACCTGCCAGTGTGGAGTCATGGTAAAGTTGAATAATATCCTGATGGAGATCTTGTTCCTCAGGCACATAGATTTTTCCATTGATCTTACAAAGACCATCTTCTTCTCATTCCCATCCCACCATTGTCAATTCTTTTAATTTAGATTGTACATTCCTGACACATTCTAGGATCTTCTCTTCTTCTCCATGTACAAATGAAACCTCATTGGTTCACCTAATATGCTCCATGGGGATCATTGTAACTCCTTTGTTATCATCTTCAATCCCTATAGCATGGTCTTCTTGTCGTGAGAGAGCATCAGCTTTTCCCATGGATGTTCCTGGTTTTTTAATAAGTTCATAATTGAATTGTGATAGGTATTGCACCCATCTCACTTGTCAGCAATTCAAATCTTGTGACTTCATGAAGTATTGGAGGTTTGCGTGATCTATCCAAATCTCAAAAGTTTTGTCAGCACCTTCTAGGTGATGACACCATTGTTCTAGTCCGTGGATTATGGCCAGCATTTCCTTATCTGCAATAGGATAATTATGTTGTTCTGGGGTCATTGAGTGTGATGAGAATGCCACCAGATGCCATTTCCCTTCTTTCTCCATAGATAATACAGCTCCTATTGCAAAATCTGAGGCATCGCATTCTAAGCGATATTGTGCGTGATCCTCCAGATAAGCTAAAATGGGAGGTGACATAAATGCTTCTTTCAGCATATCAAACACATTTTGTTCATTTTCGGTCCAGCATCAGGCATGGTCCTTTTTTGTAAGATCATTTGATGGTCTAGCCATAATGGAAAAGTCTTTGATGAAGTGACAGTAAAAATTCACCAAACCTAAAAAGCTTCGTACTCCTTTTATGTTTGTGGGAGTGGGCCATTCTTTGATAGCCGAAACTTTAGATGGTTCCATTTCAATTCCTTGTTTGGATACAATCATTCCAAGGAAATCAATCTTCTTGGTGTGGAATGTGCATTTTCCAGGTTTGATGAATAAGTCATGTTTTCATAATTGAAGTAATACCTCAAGTACTATTTTGTCGTGTTCTTCTTGGTTGTCATTTTTGGTAAAAACCAAGATGTCGTCAATGTAGATAATAACAACTGCCTACATATTGGCAAAGATGTCGTTCATCATTGCTTGGAATGTGGTGGGGGAGTTTGTTTGTCCAAAGTACATGACTAAGGATTTGAAGCTTCCTCTGTGACATACAAAGCTCCTTTCCATTCATCTTCTTCTTTGATGCATACATTATTGTACCCCCATTGTAAGTCCATTTTGGTAAATAGCTTTGACCCTTTCAATTGATCAACCAATTGGAAGATTAAGGGGAGCAAATAATTATTTTTTATTGTCCATTCATTAAGATAGCGGTAATCCTGTACCATTCTCTTTTTACCATCTTTCTTGGGAATAAAGAAGACTGGTGACATTTGTGGGGATTTTGATGGTCTAATATATCCCTTGTGTAACTGTTTGTCAATGAAGTCTGATACCTCCTTTTGTTCTTCCATGGACATAGGATAAAGTTTTCCCTTTTGGAGTTTAAATCCTTCTTTCATCTCTATGGTGTGATCCCACGGTTTTCATTCCGGCATACATTCCAAGTGCTTCTTTGAAAATACATCAAGGAAGTTGTGGAACTCTTTTGGTACCATCTCTTCTACAGTCTTTTCTGCAACCAGGGCACTCTGCTGCCTCTCAGATGCTGCTTTTCGTAGCCTTTTGTAAATGTATGGCATATCATTCATTTGCTTTTCTTCTAAGGTCCTGACAAATACTGGTCTGTCAGATAACATATAACACATGTGTGGGTAACGTGTTAGAGTGACTGATCCTTTTTGCCAGTCTATCTCTGGGTTGTGCTTTGAAAGCCAAGTATATCCCAAGATCATCGGATTCTTTCCTAGATTGGTGACTTCCACTACTAGTTTTTCATGGTGTCCTTGGTAATCAATGATTATTTCAGCAGTATGGGTAATATTTCCTGCCGAATTCTTGGTTCCATCGACATTGAAGACAGGTATGGGTTGTTCTAGCTTCATAAGTGTAATTTTGTTTGTCTTTGCCCATGTGGCATCGACGAAGATTCTGTTAGCACTGCTATCTAGCAATGCTTTGGTTTCTTTCATGTTGTACTTGGTTGTAGCTGAAGCTACCTTGACATCCAAGTTGATCTCCTTCCATTGCGTGACAGTTCAAAGGCAGATCCTTTCCAGGGTTTCATAAATAGAACTGTCTACTGAGTCATTGTCTAATTTTTTTGTATTTTTCTTGACTGAATTAAGCCTGCATTCCCCTGCAGCAAGCTCCATGATTGGAGACCCAGTCTGGGTTTGAGAAAATGAATTGTATGTATCAAATGTCCTATCCTGGGTGTTGAAGAACACTTCTTCTTCTTCACCATATTCTACATAATCAGAAAGTACAGAAAAACTGTTTTTTTTTGTATTTTATCTATTTTCTTTTTGTCTGTACCTGTGTGAACACCTGGTTTATTCACACGGTTTACTCTTTTCCTGATTCATTCGCCAATAGGTCTGCAAAGTACACCTTCGTGGCTTCAAAGTCCATGGCCACTACTGTTTTCATTCAGCCATCCTCCTTTCCTTTTCCATTTGATGCCTTTTGAGCATCCTCTGATTTGCACAATCGTGTGCATCGATCTTTGCTTGAATTGCCCATTTTTGAGTAGCCTTTTCGATGCCCTCCCCCAAGGAAGTGGCATTCGCTACATTCTTTTCGGGGTTTAGTATACTATGTCATGCTAGTAAAACTTTCTCAGTCCCTCCATTGAGGTGATACCTGTGCAGAGGTCATACTCTGTTTACGAAGGACGACTCAGAACCTGCCATAGTTCTGAGGCTGAGTCTACAGTATATATGTTGCTCAAAAAAGTGTCCCAATGACATGTCATTTTAATATGGTTATGTATATCTCAGTGTCATGGCAACAAAGATAGGGCTATTGATGACCCTGCAAGGATTAGAGCTAATGCCTTTTGGGGCTCTTGCAAATGTCACATCTTTCCAAAATAGACAAATATTGGGACACTTTTTTGAGCCACTGTACATGGGAAGAGATAGCCCAACCTGTGGAATCCAAGAGGAAACAAATCAGACTTCTCAATTTTGAGCCCACAAGGAAGTCCGCATGCATCTCCGCACTTTCCCACATTACCCCTACCACCAATGCCATCAATGGATCCAAGGAATCAAATGATCGCCGACATGCAGGCACAAATCGCCGCAATGGCACAACAAATTGCGACATTTGCCACAGTAAATGATGTAAAAGTTAGCAAAAAGGTTGAGATGGTCCCAGACCCTGGTTGGTTCGATGGATCATACAAATTTTATGAGATTTGGTGGATAAGGATGGCTATGTATTTAGGAGCCAATCAAGAAAGTTTTGATGATGATGAGAAGAGAATGATTGTGGTCCTCTCAAGGATCGGATCAAAAGACAGGAAGGATGATAACAGTGCCAGTAAATGGGCCTGAAATCAACTAAAGAGATACCTTGAAGGGTCTCAACACGGCTGGCCTACCAAGGCACAGCTAATAAAAATATTAGACAAGAGGTTCAAACCAGGTAATGCCAAGGACACGGCTATGGACAATTTGTCCAAATTATATCAAGGACCCAAAGAATGTACAGAAGCATATCTCACACGATGGTACACTGAGTACATCAACACTGAACCAGGAGACCATATGGGGGTTTTCTTTCTGGAGAAAAGTGTCAGGAGAGATGTAATTCAACAGATATACCTGGAAGGGAAACACCAGGCCAAGGTTGAAGACTATATGTTGGAGATCAAAAGGATCAGCAACCTCAAGGAGGCTTTTGCCTCAAGAATGTCTCAAACCTGCATATAGACACAAGGGTCCAATGTGCAAGGAAGCTCTTCGGGAGCAAAAATGTTCAGTGGCAGAGGAGAGCCAATGGACATTGATGCCATACATACCGGCAAAAGACAGTGCTTCAACTGTCAAGGCCCACATCTCATTTGGGATTACAGGGTGACCAAGCAGTCAATGAAAGTGAAGATGTAGAAGGTCTCATTATGCCTTGAGTCTGGCAATTCCCTTTAACGCTAGAGGCCGCGTATGCAAACAGCAATGAAGATTGTAGTGTGAAGTGACAGAAGTAAATAGTCAAGTTCTAATGTTGATGACCTCAAATCAAATAATAACTTGGGCCACCTCACACAAGAGACTTGCTTTAGAGTAAAGATTTAGTTGAGGGAAACCCAACAAGAACTTGACTGGAGTTCTTGGGGCATTGACATTTGAGTATTTATACTACTACAAGTGTTTGTACATATTATGATACTGGTCTGTGTGTATCTATGATGTCATGACTCATGTACAATAAGGAATGTTCTAGAAGGTACAGTAATTAAATAAGCGATGCTAGAACATTCTAGATCACAGAGATTAAAAACATGAGATAAACATGTGTTTAGGTTCTAGACCTATGTATTATGTAATGTCATGTGATATGGAAGTGAAATCTGAAAGAAAAGTCACGTGACTTAGATAAGATAAGATGAAAAAGATAGGGGTAAAATCATGATCATAACAGAGGGCAACTGCAAAGGCATCTGCCTCTCTGAGTCATGAATGGGAGATGGTGAAGACATGCACCTTGTGAGGAATGGACACAGTGTACAAATACTACAGTATGGTAACATGCAGCTTACTCAGCACACACTCAGGCACATCTGGGGTCCTTGCCTGGAAGATCCCAAGGCACAACTTTTTCAAATGTGTTTTCTGCATAGATTTGAAAACTGCTGTAATTATGTAGCTATATACCTGGTGATACCATTACTTAGTAGAGGCCATCTAGTCTAATGGATAACCTCTCTTGTGTATTCTCCTTCCCTTAATGAAGTCATGTGTTTGATTCCTGCCCTTGGCATCATTTGACTCTGTGTCATAATAAAATTTTTCACTGTTGACCACAAAAATTCAATGCAAAAATACAATGAAATTCAGAGGGGGTAGATGCTGGATCAGTGCATTTTTCCACTGAATTTTGTAGTAAGTATAAGACTCAGTTGACTATATGTAGCAAGCAACTGTAGATTACCTGTAGTCAGTATAAGACTACAGGAATGTGAGTAAAGTGTATAAGTCTGTGTAGAGAAGATATCTTACCTCAGTTGACTATAGCAAGCAACTGAGGTGTGTCGGAAGAAATGAAACAACAAATATAGATGAAACATGATTAAGTAAGTGATAGCAGTTGTATATGACATTTGAACTCCAACACTCCCCCTCAAACAGCACAAAGTCCAAGCTCAAAAGCAAAATGCTTGGCTTTAACAGAAGGGAGTGCTTTTGTAAGGGTATCAGCAATCATATTGTCAGTAGGGCAATAGATCAAATGAATAGAACCATCAGAGATGGTGAAACAAATAAAATGGTAGCATATGTCTATATGTTTAGTATGCACATGGTAGTTACTGTCTTTGGTAAGAGTGATCGCTGACTGGTTGTTGTTGTAAAGGATGGTCAGGTTGTGCAGAGGTTGGAAAACTTCACCAATGAGACAACAGAGCCAAAGGGCTTCCTTAGCAGCATGGGTGGAGGTGACATATTCAGCCTCTGTGGTAGAGAGTGTGACAAGTTCTTGTTTCTGCAAACTCCAGGAGATTGCTCCTCCGTCTATTAGGAATGCATAGCCTGTTATAGTGTGGTGATGCTCTTGTGATGCACCATCAGTGTCAGTGTAACCAACAAGCATGTTTGTTTGAATTCTGAATGTGAGCAACCAGGTCTTTGTATTGATCAGGTAGCAATAGACATATTTGAGTGCCTCCCAATGAGGTAGTCCCGGGTTCTCTGTGAATTGGGTGAGCGTCGATATCATGAACACAATATCGGGGTGTGTACTGACAGCTAAGTACATCAGTGAGCCAAGTGCTGCATGAAATGGGACTTGTTGCATGGTGGTGATGTCAGCAGCAGACTTGGGTGATTGTGCTCGTGAGAGCTGGATGTTGGGATCCATTGGTATGGAGACTGGTTTCAGATCAGCAAAATTGAATTTCGTGAGTATTGCTTTGATTATTCAATATAGGATTGTTGAGAAATGGAAATGGTGTGAGTGTCGTGATCATGGGTCACCTTCATCCCAAGTAGCCAGCTGATGGGCCCAAGGTCCATGATCTTACATCGTGATCTGATTTCGTCTTTAAAAGCTTTGACAAGCTCTTTTGACAATCCGGTTATTGTACAGTCATCAATGTGGGAGGCTAGAATTAACAGGTCGCTACCTATTTGCACCACGAAAACTCCCCAGTCAGCCTCCATTCGTTTGAGACCGAGCTCATTGAGCTCTTTGCACAACTGTTGATACCATTTCAATGCACCCTGTTTTGATCCATAAAGGGTGATGTGTAGTTGAGCTACAAGGTCGCAACCATGCTTATCAAAGCCAGGAGGTAATTCCATATAAATTATTTCGTTGTCATCTAGTTTTCTGTTAAGGAAAGCTGAGTGGAAGTTGAAGATGTCTATGTCCCAATTGTGACAAGTGGCAATGGCAAGGATGAGGCATAGGGAGGAGAGGCGAGCAACTGGCACGTACATTTCATAGTAGTCAACACCTTGGACTTGGGTGAATCCATGTGCGACAAGTCATGCTTTGTACTTAACAATCTCCCCAGCTGAGTTCTTCTTTATTTTGAAGACCCATTTTGAGTCAACAATGTTAGTGCCTCTTGGTGGTCACTGTACTACATTCCAGGTATGTGTGTCATTGAGGCTTTTCAGCTCAGCCTTGATCGCTTTGTCCCAGCATAGCCAATCCAGCTGTTTCTGTGTCTTGTTGATTGTGCATGGCTCCAGTGCCTTGGCCTTGGTAATGCCAGCATACATTGCATAAGCGACTTCTTCATCTTCCCATCTGTCATCACTAACAGCCATATCAGCTTCTGTGGCCACATTCTCCCCCTTGTTCTCACAACGGCCCTCAAGAGCCACTCCCTGGATCCCATGAGGTAGGATGGATCTCCCATCTCGTCCATCATGCATGCCTATGTTATCATGCAGCATCTGGATGTAGGGTGACTCTGTGTGTTGTCGAGTCAAACGGCAGGGTTGGTTATCAAGTGCGAGTGACTGTGGGTCATTTAGAGCTGCTGGGGGTTGAAGGGGTAAGTCAGGTTTTGTTTTGTCAATAACTACCTCACCACACTGATCGTTTTCAGCAGGTTTTGTTTTCTCCCCCTCAATCTGCACTCCAGTCTGTCCCAAGTCAGTGCCACTGTGTTTTTTGAATGACACATTGTGCTCAATGCCCACCGTTTGACAACATTCATTGTACACCCAGTGCGCCCTACTTTCAGTATCAAACCAAATCCAGCACCCTTCCCATTCCCTTGCATCTAGCTTGGGGCCAGAGTCGTTGTGGACCCATACACACACTCCCCATTTGTGTAAACATGATAAGGTGGGTTTTTTGCCTGTCAACAGCTTGTATGGTGTCTTGTCGTTGAGTACACAGGACACTGTATGGTTCTTTACCCAGACGATGTGTGTTAATGCTTCTCTCCATAGGTTCTTTGGTAGTCTGCTAGCATGCAGTACTGTTCGTGCGTGTTTGAGGAGCATTCAATTCAGCTGTTCAGCGACACCATTGTGTTGCAGTATATTGTGAGTGGTAAGCTTCCTCTCCATGCCTTGGGACTTCAAATAACAGGTGAATTCATCACTTAGGTACTTGCCACCATGATCAGATCGTAACTGTTTGATAACAGCGCTGTGCTGTGTTTTTGCCCATGCTGAGTATGTTTGGTAGGTGTCGAAGGTGTCTGATTTTGCCAATAGGAGGTATAGGTGCATGTATCTCGTATAGTCATCTGTGAACGAGGCATAGAATTTCTTGTGACCAGGTGTCTGCACATCGGATGGTCCCCAGATGTCTGTGTGGACCTCATCACTGAAGCTTTCGCACCATTTCGGCTCATGCATGTTGCCAATGGGTTTGTGCACTGCCTTTCCATACTTGCAGGATTCACATTGACCCATCGTCATATGCATAGGGTCGAGCTTAATCCCCTTGACCCTGCCCTTTGCTATCATATCTCGAATCATAGATGGTGCGATGTGCGATAATCGAGTGTGCAGCTCTGACATGGTAAGCACTTCCATTGTGGTTGCAGCGCCTGTGAATGGTTGTTTTGCAGTGCACTTGACGTGATATAATCCACAGCTAACGGGTATTTCACCCACAAGTTTCTTATGAGGGTCAAAGATGTGACAGACAGAGTCATGGAAAAGCACAGCGTAGCCTGCTGCAGCTAGTTTGCTGATTGAGATGAGGGTTATGCCCATGGACGGGGTGTACAGCACATTCTTCAAGAGAACATGTTCCTTGGCAGTTCCATTTGGTATCTCAATATATACATAGATCTCCACGTCTGATCACATCAAAGGTATGTTTGTCTGCTGCCTTTATAGGCTTTGGAGCAATGGGAGTAAAGTTGACGAAGTGTTCACGATAGGGTGACAGGTGTTGTGATGCTCCACTGTCAAATAGCTCAACTGTGGAGGATGGGGTAGTTGTGTGGGTGAGGGTAGCGAAAGGTAAAGTCGATATTGCTTCTATCTCCTTGTTGAAGCTTTCTGCTAACCAGACAGTGTCTGGCTTGTTATCGTCAGTCGCGATGTCTGCTGACTTCGAGGGCTTCAATTCCTTGCTTTTCTTTCCTCTAGATTTCCACCCTTTCGGTGCCTGTCCATGCTTGCCACCTCCTTCTTCCCAACAGTCTTGGCCATGGTGTCCATACCAGCCACAGTTGTTGCAGTCGCCATCGAACCACTTGCTTGTGTGAGGTTTGCCTTTCTTCGCATCCACATTGAAGGCTGTGTCATCCTTTTCTGCTTTAGGTCTTACTGTGCCTTGGGCGACTAACTGTTCATAGGTGTCTATGACCATAGTCATGAGTTCGTTAGACATGACAGTGGTCTTCTGCAACATCATGTTTGATGAGATGGAGGTAAGGATAGCATTGTAGGAGTGAGGCAATGATACATATGTATATCATATTGAACAGGTCGTCATCGGAGATGGGATGGCCTTGTGATGCAAGCTTCTCATGGAGGGTTTTTACTTTCTCAAAGTGGGCCTGCACATCACCACCTTCCTTCAACTTCAATTCACCAAGTTGGCATCTTTTCTCAACACCAACAATGTGTAATTGGTTTTCAAATTTCTTTTGAAGGTTTTCATAGTATTCACACACAGTTGGCAATGACATGATGTTGATAAAGAGAGAGTTGGGAATGGTGATGGTGATCTGTTGTTTTACAGTAGAATCTTCTTCATTCCACTTTTCAAGGGCTTCATCATAGTCAGCAATAGCCTTGATTTCTGCAGGTGTGGTTGCTGTCCATCCTGACAACTTCCCTGCACTGTGGTGCATTGGTGGTGGCTTCTTGCCATGGAGGTATCCAATGAGCTTTCGTGCCGAGAGTGAGGCTTCAAGCCAATTCTTCCAAATGAACCAGTCTTTCCCTGAAGAATCTAACTTCAGGACCTCGAGTACTCTGTCTCCTGCTCATGACATCTTGTGAGTTTGCTTCTACAATGTTATAGTTTCAAGTCTTTTTAATTGAAGCAAACAGGGCTCATAACCTGTAGTAAATATAAGACTCAGTTGACTATAGCAAGCAACTGTAGATTACCTGTAGTAAGTATAAGACTACAGGAATGTGAGTAAAGTGTATAAGTCTGTGTAGAGAAGATATCTTACCTCAGTTGACTATAGCAAGCAACTGAGGTGTGTCGGAAGAGACGAAACAACAAATATAGACGAAACATGATTAAGTAAGCGATAGCGGTTGTATACGATGTTTGAACTCCAACAAATTTTCGGCACATGATCACTGAAATTCACTACATTATCCACTACATTATCCATTGAAATTCATTAGCAGAATACACTGAATTTTACACTGAATTTAATTGCCTTTACTACCCACAGTGATCAGTGACAAATCAGACTAAACATTCCCAGGACTCCATTATGCACCTCAGTGGTAGGTACTGTATGGCTAGGTGAAGTATACTGTAGATATGCAAGACTATACAATTTACCTGACGAGCTGGGACGGTAAGTCATGCTCAAAATAAATAAATGATGTAGTAGCTCAAGCGAATGTAGTGCCTCCAGTGGACTATAGATACTATGCGAGACTGGAGGAAAACGAGGGAAAATGAGGGAAAACGAGGGTACTAGAAGATGTAAGTACGCGGGCGCCGCCTGACTAGGAAAGTAACGACAGTGATAAATGGAGACTGTGGAGTAAGAGAGTCTATGCACGCTTTCTATCGGTGGGCTGGTTTCCGACACATCATTGTCTTGCTAATTGGGGGTTATCGATGCGTTGCTTAGGAATTTAATATGCAGGCAATGGTCATGCTTCATTGAGACGTTATACCTCTGTTTCGCCTCTCACTGTCTCCGCGTCCGTCTCTGGCTCCTCGGGTTCAACAGCAGTGGTAGTTTGGCTTATATCAGGGTAGAAGTCCAATGGCTTCAATCCTTGCACAGCTCCTTCATTGTTCAGATATTCTGCCGTGCCTTTCTCAAGGTCTCCGGGGATCTTGGCTTCGTCGCTCCGCACCGTCCTACGATCCAGCGAGTACTCGCGCATGAACAACGTCAAAATCAACGCAGACCCGGCTATCGGCGTAGATATCTTCCATATCGTGCCAATCGCTTCTGAGCACGCATGCAACACAGCATTGCGAAGCGTGATGTCCTGATTTCATGTGCGTGGGTGAGCATCAACTCATCATGAGAACGAACCACCGCCTCTCACAGGAATCAGATGGACCTTGCTAATGTTGTCGTTGAGTGCAGCAACCGTGGTGCCAATACCGAGCATGCCGAAATTGTGAATGCGTGCGAGCTTCCCAGGAAGGACATTTGCGATGATCGCCTCACCGATAGAAATCCCGATAGCCCCTCCAGTGGTACTGAAAAATGTCCATCCTTTCGTTACAGGTCAAACACATGATGTTATAATGAGCTTACTGAAGGAACATGAAGCCACTTGATGCGGTAGCCATGTCCTTGAGGGGCATCGCCGCTTGCAGAGCGATTAGCGGTATCTGAAACAAGCATCCCATTCCGAGCGCTGTGATCAGAGGGAATCCTTCCTGCATGGCCCTATAAATCGGTTCAGCATGACGACAAGAACTCATAAATGCGAAATACATACAGGCTTGATGTATAGTCCAACATGATCATGAGACCCATCCCAAGGGTCATCACGGCGTACGCCACCCATATAATCGGACGACACCTTCCTGTCTTCGACACGATCAATCCAGAAACAATGGATATGATTGCAATCCCGAGTGAGAAGGGGAGCATCCTGTATACAACGTGAGTCGAGGAATGAAGGGAGGGCATGCTGCATACTTGGTTCCGGAACCGGTGGCGGACGCTCCGAGCACTAACGCAAGTCAGTTATCGTGGTTGTGTAGTCAACGGGAAGACCAACCTTGGTAAAACAAGGGCAAATAACTATGTTTAAAATTCAGTCGAAAGGTGTGGTGTTTGGGCTGTCATGACTCACAATGAAGTTCCAAAAAAGACGACGGCATGGAGAAAAACAGTGACGAGAATGATGCCAGTAGTGCGAGTCTTGACACTTTGTTAGGTGCACTCTAGATCAGCCAGCATGACAACTCACCTTCAACAAACGTGAAGGGATAATTGCGGAGCGCTTGGTAAGGATCTCATTGACACCCCCGACAATGAGTAAAACAATGCCAATAACAAGCAGAGCGATCGTCTTTGGGGCCGACCCTTGAGACACCAGTTCGTGAATCACAACACAAACAGCGTGACACGGCAGCCATAGTATTGATACTCACATGTTGTCTGACCAAAGTCAAAACCAATAAGCAAGCAGACGACGCCAGCAACGAAGCAAACGAGTCCGATAAAATCGAATTCGGCGAGTTGGTCTCGAATCGGCCGTTTTTGATGGGGGTTCAGATTAAGGAAAATAAAGAGAATAATCACTCCAACACCACCGATGGGGCTGGGGACGGTTGTCAGTGCGAAGGATGGGATTCCGGACAAACGACGACGACGTACAGGTTAATGAAGAAACACCATCTCCAAGAGACATGTTCCGCAAATGCCTTTATGACGTGTGAGCAAACAGCACGACGAACGAAAAGCGTCAAACGCACACCCCCGAGAAGCGGTCCCACGATGCTGTCAAGATCGGTTTATGAGCAAACGTGCAAGGTTATGATGAGGAGAGATCTTACCTTGCAGCGCCATACGTCGTACCAAACAACCCACCGTACCGACCTCGACTGCATGACGGTCAGTGAGATAGGGCAAGTCAACGTCCCGTCACGCACTCTTTCAGCGGCACAATGTCCGAAATGGTGATGATGACGAGCCCTACGATTCCACCGCCTCCGATTCCTTGGATGGCTCTGGACGCGATCAACCAAGTCATACTCTGTGCCGCTCCGCACATGGCGGACCCGAACTGAAAATGGGCAGATTTGAGCACCCAAAGGACATACATATTTGGAGCACATACCAAAAATATGAGTATGCACGAGTAAAAGATGGGCTTCCGCCCTGGAACGTGTCAGGTGAGGCTTGTCTGCGGGCTCATTACCAGCGTTGCGTAACACTGACCGAACATGTTTGACAGTTTCCCGTACAGGGGGCCGAAAGCGGCCGCAGTGATCATGTATGCGCTAGACAGATCCCTGCGGCTGAACAAACCTTTGCTACACAATCATGAGCACAAGACGACGTTACCTCCCAACCGAACCATAACTATTTCCACCTCCGAGCTTGGCCACGATCGTCGGGAGTGCAGTCGCAATGATTGTCTATCATGACGACGCCGTTCAGCACCAAGTCCGAGACCCATATGACCGGCTTCAGACTGACCTGGTCGAGCACTGCCAAGAACATGGTGCACATGAGGCCAAAGAATACGATACCCATTCGGTTCTTGGGCAGCACATGCTCCTCCTTGTCTTTCCATGATGCGCCCGGTTGTGCCTTTTCGACCGGCATCACGTCGTTCTGCGACATCGTACCAGCCATTCTGTGCGACTTCAATGCGTAACTTGGAATCGAGGTCTCTTCTCTCTGTCAAGGGTGTTCAACTCCGAGGGAGAATGTTTGGACCTCTCGCCGAGAGAGAGAGCAAAATATATATCGCTCCTCGATCTCGCGCGCATTCTTGTTAAAAAGCGATCGCCGATTTCCGAATACTCTCAAGGCGTCCGACGTCCGGGGCTGGTTACGTGTAATTGCTCCTTCGACCGTAGAGGAAGATCTCGTGTAGTCGTTGACAGGTGTCAGCGAGTTCAATCAGCTTTTGGATACTTTACCTCCGTTAATGTGGATTAGGAACGCGGAGCCGTACTACGTGTACGGATGCGTTTCAGTGCGAGCCAAAATATCGTCTGTTGCAAACTGTCGTACGGGACCTGTCTGTGAAATCTTGCGACCATGGAAGCTTTACTTCCTCGCTGCTTATGTAACCTGCCACCCGGACTCGGAAGTCCGGACGTCCATTGACGACGTCCGAGAATCCGGCATTCGATCTTGCTTCCATTGACTGGCTCGCATCCAAGTACATCAACAGAAAGGATGGCGCATCGAACCCCAAAGGCAGCAATCCCCGGACTGCACTGGATGATGCACTAAAAACAAGATGGATGATCAAGTGATCTGCGACAACGTCTCGATTGTGGCTGCTCTAGTAACCGTACCTCACAACAGTCATGAGAGCAACACGAAAAGGGGTGAGGGAACGTGAAGCCCAAGCGTCGTCTAATTCTGTTCCTTGACACGAAACCCACGAGAAAGCGAGCATTTGAGTCCATGGGCTACACCGGCTGGAAGATTACTAGTACTTCAAGCGCCACCCGACAAAACATTTGGGGCTGCCAGTGGCTCTCAAATGTAGTAAAAGCACCCAGTTGTGAGTTTCAAAGCAATCTACATACTTCTAGGTAATCATTCATGTTTCTTCGTCAATAGAATGATACTATTTCCTCGTCAATACTTCATATTTTTTGGCTGCACTTTAACGCAAGTGCAAAACCCGACCCCGACGCGAAGCGCGGTAATCCGCCTGCCCAACTCGCAAGCCGGATCGTCAAATTCCCCGCGGCGCACTCGGGCTGATGAAAAATTTAACAAGGACGACATGTTCAATATTTTGGGCAGTTAATTTACCGCCAACTTCACCGCCGATAAATGAAGAGGCAAGTCCGGCTCCAGAATATGTTACTGACCGGTTCACTCGCACGCAGACTCGGCTCAGAGCATAATATGCGATCCTGCGCGACCGCCTGACTGATGCGGCCCAACCCAGAAGGACCCCAACGTGGAGTTTCCATCTCGATGAACAGCTTTCCTCAATTAATCAATATAAGCAAGACGTGCTGCCATGCGATCATCTGTCAACGGAGGCAAGTAACCAGCCAAACACGGTGACGTTGCACATGTCGTTTTGGTAAGGTAGGCCTCCAGTTGGTTTACTTATCGTAGGTGTAAGTATACAGGTCCAGGAAAAAAATCAATCAAAACTAATTCGTAGGGAACACGTCGATTTTTTTTACGTCGGCCCGCACGGTCTATAGCTCCAGTTAGGTACTTAGAGAGGTGTTTCCCAGCTGTGCGGCTGCTCTGCATATGTACACGCAGTTTGGTATGATGTCGCGACTAACCTACACACAATGGTCACGGTGGACAGGCACCATCCCCTTCTTACATGTCGTACCTGACACAGGAAACAACCACCTCGGTAATCATCTACACCTATAAACGTGCCAGATAATCATACCGGAGAAGACGGACAACACCCGATCTCGCAACAACGTGTGGGGAGATCGAAAGATAAAGGGGAAAAAAACGGTTTCAACGACTTTCATTCCTACGCGCGAACTGAGCGACGTTTATCAGATATAGAGCGGAACCACG
>JBBPRX010000029.1:0-36637 GCA_038093195.1 Boletus fagicola
GAGGACGACCATCTCCAGTAACCCTCTTAAGGGTAGGCCACCTCCTTCAGGCTTCCCAGCCTGTTGAGCTCTCCATAGAGTCGGCACCTCTTACCTCGCCCTACCGTCTGGTCAACCGTCAACCACCTCTGCCTTTGCTGACACCCCTTGGGCCCATTGAACCCAAGGAAGGACTTCCCGGTCACCCCTCAGCAGTCGTAGTCCAACCCGGGCTACTCCACTGTCCACCCCTGAGGACATTCCGTCTTCCTTTTGCTCCCACAGATTCCGACTAGCCTTTGCAAGTCAGGCTACCACCTGGTTTGTGACTCACGGTCGAGTCTACACACTCAAGTCACTTGTCAAGGTTCTACCTCCAGTAGCAACCTTAACACAGGGTTGGTGAATAGCTAAGTCCCAGGATTGGTGTAATGGAGCTGTAGGCTCCATCAGGGTTGGTGGATAGCTAAGTCCTGGGGTCAACAGGATGGAGCTGTAAGATGTGGGGGAGTGGAACTTCATTCTGCATAGAGCATAGGGCAAGGGTGGCGAACGTGATGGGAGCAGCATGTCCATGAAAGTGGTCATTTGTACGGTATGATTGCCATTGGCGATGACTCCATCCAGGTCCATCAGGGTTGGTGGATAGCTAGCGTACACTATGAAGTGGGGTAGTTTGGCTGTAGAATTCAGTGAGGAGGGGGGGACTCAGGGCAGGTAAATAGATGAGTAATGTATTGAATTTGATCTTGAAACCTGCTTGTAAAACAGATCCTGCCTAGTCGTCATGGGCAGTGTCAATATTCAGGCACTCAGCAACTCAGTTGGCAGGGAAGGGTTGAAGGTTCTGCTAGCATTCGCTTGCCCCTGGGTATGACCAATATTCCATGCGGGGGGGGCATGTGGCACGTGTGAGTTCCACCAGAGTTTGAATTATCATTCGGATGTTCTAATCGTCTTTTCATCTTGTTCTCCACACTCCTCCTACCTCACAGCCAAGTAACCAATGCATGTTGGTTGTTTGGATTTCAATGACACGTGTCATTTGAAGTGTGCCTGCCAACGAAACATTACATTGAGGGATTTGTTGGTGATGACATTGTCACTTCAGCGTCTTTGTCCCATCCTCACCCCCTGCATCATCGACCAAGCTCTTTTGGTCAGTGCAGTCTTTCTTGTGGGAGATTCGCTACTCAACATATACTACAGATGGGTCCACTGCCCGATGGTATCCTGCTAGACTTCGACATTCCAAAGGAGCTCCCCCTCGAAGAAGTTTGGCAACTGTTTCCTCTACAGTGGCCTTCAACGGGTGGGTGTATGCATTTCTGGTTATGTTAGTGACGTCTGATGTGTGGTGCAGGCAAATACAGTGCTTTCGACGCTCTATGTCTCACAATTTGCGATGACTACATCATCTCCTCACTGAATATGGATTTCATCCCCTCCTATATCTTTGGGCGGGTGGTCTTGTGAGCTCGTCAAGATGGTCACTGGGGCCACATCGACCTGTTTCAGATGCTGCAGCAATTCTCCAAGGACTATCCGTGGTCATGTGTTATTCCACACTCAAGTACATATGTTGTTTGAGCCCACACCCTGCTAGGGATACTGACAAGTATGCAGATACCATCAAGGACAAGGAACTCGAACAAAATCAATGGGTCTTCTGGTATAACGTCTCAGCCAAAAATCTTGCTCGTGACCATGCCGACAGCCCCTACATGGGGCACCCCAAACTTCACATCATAGAAACGATGCAGCGTTGTGAGTCATTTCTCAGAGGCCAAGTCAATGCCTATGCCAAGCACCAAGGTCATCCAAGTGATCTGCTCAACACACTAGTTCAGGCTATCTGGTGGAATCTCCTCACTTGACAACAAGTTCCAATGGTTTGTGGTGATTTCGCTGTGGTTTTTGCAGATTTCCAGCGCTGTTGTCTCAACCTCTATGCCAAGATCAAATTCGATGTCATTGTAAGGGACAGACCGGATCTCATGTGGGATGGCGACAACTTTGAGGTGAACCGTAACTGAATGGGCGCATTTACCAATGAGGCCAAGGTGGCATTAGCCATGTGGCAGGCAGGAGTTCTGTTAGAACCATTCCGAACTCCTGGAGGTAACTCTGATGTTCCGGAGTTTCGGAGGTGTTGAGATGTTGGCTTCACCATGTGTGGTGCACCCTTGCTGAGTATCAGTTGTCTTGGTATTTCGGAGGGACGTGGAGAGAGCTGGAGGTGGACTTGGAAGGGAGGTGTCAGGTGTCAAGTTTGATATTTGAGCTGAGTCCAAGTACAGAGTATTTACGAGTTTAAGTAGGTTGGAGGTACACAGGATTTTATGGAGGTGAGTAAGTGTCTGAGTAATGTCCAGGAGGAAGGAAGCCAGAGCTGTGCTACTATGTGAGCACAGGAACAGAGGTATCTACAAAGTGGGACTAATATGGATATAGTAACTATGTACTGGAGTTGAAGTCTGGAGGTGAGGAGTTGAGTCCTGGGTGAGAACGTGCCAGAGGATGAGTGGAGAGGGTCGGAAGGGATGCCCGGAGGCTGGAGTTGTACTTGAGAAGTATGGTATATGACAGTATCCCCTTCTTAGGCCCAAACCCTTGAGGGCCTATTAGAGGACACAATAAGGGAGTGGTGGAGTCCGAGTCCGAAGATGGACACATAAAGTCCAGGTTGTCATAGGTTTGCTTCTTAAACTTGAATCATAACCATGTCCGATGACATCAAGACATGGTCCAAAGATCAGCTTATTGAAGGTGCAGATGATGATGATGAGCTTTGTGTGGCGAAGTACACTAAACGGTGGCGTCGTGTCAAGGAGCAGAGGGTGGAGGAAGAGCGGAGGAAGGCAGAGGAGGCAGAGGAGGCCACGCACAAGGCAGAGGAAGCATGTAAGGTGGTGGAGCAGAGGAAGGCCAAAGAGGCAGCCAGAAAACGAGTAAGTGCAGTATTCTCCTCTAGAGAACACTGACTGATTGGAGGTAGGCTGAGGAGGTGAGGGTGTTGCAGAGCGCCAAGGCGGCGGAGGTATGACCAGAGGGGCTGAGCATGGGTGAAAAGGGGAAGAAGAGGGCATTGGAACCACTGGCGTGCACGAGGTGCTTGGACAGAGGTCTCGAGTGTGTGCTTGGGCCTGGTAAGGCAACATTGTGGGTGGGGTGCAGGGAGGTGAAGCCCAAGTGCGAGAGGCCTGGAGAGGAGGTGCTGGAGAGATGGAGGAAGATGGTGAAGATGGGGGTGACGGAACGCCCAGAGCGGTCAGAGGTGGGGGGGCCAAGTGGCGTGAAGGGGGTCGATGGATGCAAGGGTGTAGTAGGGGCGCTTGAGGCCCTTATGAAGGCCCTTATAGCGATCCATAAGGACCTGCAGGGACAGGGGGAGGTGAGGAGTGTCAGCGGGCACTCATGGATCACCAGTGCACACTGCTAGAGCAGCTGGTGGACCTCAAGACAGAGGAGGTGTATGGAGGGAGGTTGGAGTCATCGGAGTCTGGAGATGAGGGAGAGGAAGAGGAAGAGGAGGCAGCGGAGGAGCTGCTGGAGTTGGAGAAGGAGAAGGCAGAGGAACACAGGAAGAAGAAGTCAGAGGGGAGTGAAAGGAAGGCAACAGCTAGCGAGTAGTTACCTTCCAATTCATTGTAGATATTTGAAGTCTTCTTCCTGGCGTCTGTGAGAGTGACATCCGGGAGCGTCTGGAGATTGCCACAGGAGGTGTCAGAGGCATGTAGGGGATGGAGCAAGGAATCTATCAATGGTTCAGAGTCATGGAGCGGAGTCCCTATCCCCCTCTTAGGGTAGATATCCCATAGTCTACATAAAGAGGAATGGGTGGGAAAAGCAGGGGGCAAGGGGTACATAGGCAGATCAGAGTGACCGGAGTTGTCAGGGGCGAGCCCAAGATGTGGAGGAGCTCAGAGTTGTCAGCGTCCATACTCAGGTGAAGGGAAAATGGTACTGTTCATAACCCAATGCTCAATGGAGCATTCGCAGGTGAGCCAGTGGTTTCCTAATATCAAGGGAGCAGGGGGACCCATTGGAGGTGCACTGAAGCGTGAACAGAGTGATCACCTAGTAGAAATGGAGGGTGCGGAGAACGGGAGTTGGAGTACCGCTAGGGCACTGAGACAGGGAGGTGGGGACGGAGTTGCCAAAAGGTGCGGAGGAGAAGTCAGAGGGAGTTGGAAGCAGCACCATCAAGGCACAACGGGAAAAGGGAGGGAAACTCACAGTGGTAGAACTGAGATGGAGCTCAGTTAGCGCACAATGGACGACAGCACCCACCCAAGGTGTGGTATACTGGAGTTGTATTAGATATGAGAGGACTGAGGACAGTCTCTTGCAATGTGGTCAGCAAGACCACAGAGGAAGCAAAGACCTTGATTGAAACGATGCTGTTGCTCAACAAAGTCTGCAGGAATGGAGGAGTCGGACTCATCAGAACTGTCAGAGTCCAAGTTGGAGGTGGAGGAGGTGGACACAGAGTTGGAGGTGGGGTCAGAGATGTCAGAGGAAGGCAGGGGAGAAGGGAGCATAGACGAGGAGATTGGGGGAGTGTTGGCTAGTGAAATGGACTGGTGGTCACGCTCAGATTCATGTTCCCAATATTGCAAGTGAATAGACTGTGCTAGGGTTCACATTCCTGATAGTGTACGTGGTTTGCCAGTACTCGATATCTTGTCCTTGATACAATCCGCAAGTCTGGAATAGAAGAGGTGTCAGAGTGCACCATCTCCAAATCTTTGGACTTGACAAGCAAGGCAATTGAAATCTACCATATACTTGTTGATTTGTTGCTCATTCTTCATGATTAGATTTCGGAGTTCATGTTCTGCGTCACTGATGGGGTCGTGAGAACTGAAGTTCGTCCGGAGTTCCAGGACAAAGTCAGGGTAACTATCCATCCACAAAGGACGGCATTCTGAGGGGTCAGAAAGGAGGAGGTCGGGCTCGAACCATTCAAGAGCCATGCCCATGAGGTAGGACTGCGCAAATGTTACTTTGGTGCAATCTGTACAGAAGACCTTAGGGTGGTCCTGAAAGTTGAGCTCGCAATGGACCAAGAAGGCCTGGAGTTTGTGAGGTTCCGATCCATCGAGCTGGTCCAGAACACGGACTTTGGTTCTCTGGCTGGAGCTGGAGGTCAGACAACTAGGCCTGGCTAGTTGTTGGATAGAATGGACAAGGAGGGTGAGGGCATCTGATGCCTCGTCTTTGGAGTTATCAGGGTCTGACTTGGAGATGTCTGAATTGTTGAGGGGTTCTCTGCCATTTGATGGAGTGGGCTGGTCCCACGCTCTTTGATTAGAACACTGCCTAGGAATCATGAAGGTGTGGGAGTTTCAACCCAAGGATTGAAATCCCAGAGTTGAAGGCAGATGTACCTGGGAGGCGGAGCTGGGGGGATGGCGAGGAGAAAAGCCACAGAATTGATGAGAATCTGTGACTATGGATTGTTGACGATGACTAGAGAAGACGCTAAGGGCATCATAACATGATGAGATGGAGGTCATGACTGTTAGGACCATTTTGAACTCCTGGAGGTAACTCTGATGTTCTGGAGTTTTGGATGTGTTTGAGACATTGGCTTCACCATGTGTGGTGCGCCCTTGCTGAGTATCAGTTGTCTCGGTATTTCGGAAGGATGCAGAGAGAACTGGAGGTGGACTTGGAAGGGAGGTGTCAGGTGTCAAGTTTAATATTTGAGCTGAGTCCAAGTACAGAGTATCTATGAGTTTAAGTAGGTCAGACGTACACAGGATTTTACGGAGGTGAGTAAGTGTCTGAGTAATGTCCAGGAGGAAGGAAGCCAGAGCTGTGCTACTATGCAAGCACAGGAACAGAGGTATCTACAAAGCAGGACTAATATGGATATAGTAACTATGTACTGGGGTTGAAGTCCGGAGGTGAGGAGTTGATTCCTGGGCGAGAATGCACCAGAGGACGAGCAGAAAGGGTCAGAAGGGATGCCCGGAGGCCGGAGTTGTACTTGAGAAGTATGGTATATGACAAGTTCCTGTCTGGCACATTTGTCAGCATGACCAAGTGCTGTGTGACATTGGAGTTGGAAATGTGGTACCAATGTAGTGGAATCCATCTGTCAAAACATGTATCTTTGATGACAATCCTCTCTCTCCCATTCATACTGGTTTTCCCGGTTAGGCTCGTGCTCATTTCTGTCGTCCAGTTGGCTTTGTCAATATATCCAAATACAGTCCTATCTTGTCCGATGAATCCCTGGCCGAATGGACAGCACGTTCAGCCACTCTCCCTGCAATCACTCTCCCCACTGTCATGTCCAATTCTGCATCTGTAGTCATCCCCACCAGCCACATTGTCCAAGAGGGGCCCCTTTTTCACACTTGTTGTGCAAGTACGAATGTGGTGGAATCTATCTCTGCCAACGTCATAGCACAGATTTTGGAGCATGTAGTTAGCGATCTTGGTAAGGCTGTTACCCCTTCCTTGGCTGCATGGACCACAAGGTTGGAACAATCCTGGAGCCCATGTAAGTCCTGTTTGTTCTTTGACAACCATATAGTATTCAGAAAACTTATTAGATGATTCTCATCGCCCTGCCACAATGATAAGCAGTGACCTCTTGTGGGACAAGCTGGTTTTGTTCCTCATGCCAAAGATTGACCTTGTCTTGGATGTGGCCCTGTCTTGCATAGATTGTGGGGGCAGTGCTCCCCATCCCAATCCATTATGGAATGGCTTTGCTTTCCCCGACCCGCTCCTTTTCACGAGGGTTCAGAGTGGTGACCATCGCAATCACTATCTTGCAAACTGGTTGATCATTCGCCACCAGTGGACACATTTTGTTGCTCAAGGACTCGTCCAGCCCCTTTCAGATCATGGCAGGAGCTTCTCAATGGTCTTCCACAATTTATCAAAGAGAAGGATTATGCAGCCCCTGCATATGCAACCTATCAGCAAATCGATTGGTTGTTGCCACCTCCTTTTGTAGAGACTACTGTGTCAGACCAATCTGTGTCAAACAAGGCATCACACGCTGCAAAGAAGAGTCAAGAACAGCAACAGGCTGTGCTGGATTCCCTAGGTGTACAAGGTCCTCTCTTTTCAGACCTTGCAATGAGAGGTTCCAGATATTATGATTGGTGAAACCACCCCCGGTTTTTCCTCTCCTCTGACTACCCAGGAGACTACCGCTGATGACCACCTGGGTTGGACCCTCAAGGACGACATCCTCTCGAAATTAAAAGAATTCACCATACCAGACTCTGTCTGGAATGACCTCTTTGATGACACCACTTCCCTATTTCCTTCCGAGGCTGTTCCCACACAGCCTCACTGATCCTCCATTCCCTGGTGGCTATTCCATTGCCTCCCTGTTCCTATTTCTTCCATTCCAATTCTTCCCTTGAACACTGACTCCTCGATCACATTCTCTCATATGCAATCTCATGATCCTTACCTCATACACATCTCATGTCTCGTATCGCGATGTATCTCTATGTGTCTATGTCTGCCCTTACCTTAGTTTTCTTATTTAGCTCAGCTGGCCCTAAAACCCTTCTACCAGTATATATATTAGGGCTCTGCCTGTATTGTATCTTTAACCTGAACCTACACAATCCAGTGTACACTTCTAGCTGTTCCTTGCTATCCCCTCTAGCAAGTCTCACTTCACTTGCCCCTCTATTCCCCCTTCTTTCTAGGACAGCCTAGATCCCCTCATTGCTGCCACCTTCTAGCATTCAGGCTAGTCAAGACCTTTGAGCATTCAGGCTAGTCAAGATCTTTGAGCACTCAGGCTCGTCGAGACACCCTTGGGTCTTACCTATGATCTATTCATAGAGGGACTATTCTGATAGTCACAGTGACTGGACGTCACTTGGTTATCCTTCACTAGGAGTTACACTCTTGTGTAACTTGTTAAGTTCGAAGAACTTAACACCAGAGGTGCTTCACTTCCATCAGAAGTCAATTCCAATTGAGCAGCTTCCCGGTGTGTCCGCCAAAGTCTTGCAGCAGGTGGTGTGGGAGATTAATGAGTTGTGCTTTTGGTTCGAGTTCCAACTCCTGGACCGCCAGTTGACTTTCCACTGGCGCTTGACTGCTGCAAGTTTTGAAAGTCATGACAGCATGGTCACTTCTGTCTTTGAAACCTGTTCTCTCATTGCCATAGCAAAGCATGGTCTCCCCAGGCAACCACAATTCCTCATTTCCACAACCTTTCAAATCCATCAAGGCAGTGTTGAGTCATTCTGCTGTGTCCTGTTATCGTGGCCTGGATTTCCCAATGCACTTCGGGATTCCATGCAGAAAGTTGAAGCGGACTTTATTATTGCTGAGAGCCAGTTGTTGGACTATTACTTGCATATCTAGGTTGTCATCCATCTGTCCCCTGTGTCCCTGTGTAAAATATCCTTGTGGTGATTATGAAAAGACTTACTGTTACATGTCGTAATGAACTCTCCATTCTCTGCTTACCTGAACCGACAGGGCCAGTACTTGATGCGAGAATAACCAGACACTAACCTTGACAGATCTGCATCATGTTCCTCTCATTTCTGTGCCACTCAAATCATGAGGATTCTTCTAGGTTCACACAGCAAGTAAGTGTTCACATTCTCAATTTCCCCCTTCTTTACTGACCATGTCTTTTGCTCGTCTGATGATATTACACAAGTCAAAGTCATCCTTCCCAGTGAAGGCCAGCGGATTGCCTGCCACTGAGCCATCATTCAACACATTTATAATCACTGATGATGTTTACCACAAATATCGACATCTGGAGAACAAGGCACTCACACGGCCAGTGATTCACATAGGTAACAACAAGATCTATGGTCAAGCAGTGTCAGGCTCGTCCACCTCAGCTGCTCCCTCCACAACTAGAGCCATGAGGCATCCCGGACATGTATTTGACATCACTGATGACAATCCACCTAGTGATGCAGGGTTTTCTCTCTCATTCACACCATCAACTCCTCTGTCATCCCCACAGAATGGTGGCAGCAAGAGAGCTTGGCAATGGGCCCATTGGCATGACTCAGTCATTCCATCATTGGTTGATCCTTACCTTGAATATCTTGCCTCCTCCCAGAGGCAGTTGCGAGGTATGCCTCATAGCAATGTTCCATGCGGATGTTCAACACAGTGGAAAATTACAGTCTCTTGTGTATCATTGGACAGTAAGTACTTGACGTCTCATCAATGTTATAAGTACTGATTAGAGCTGTCCAGATATTGAACAAATTGTGATCACTGTATGCTTGTGCAACCCAGCACCATGTCAACTCATAGCAAGAGGTCTCTTTCTGTGCACACCAGTGGTGCCAAGTCTGGCTGTGTCCATTTCCATGTTGGAATTCAACCGTGAATGCTTCCTCTGAATTGCCCCAAATATTACAGGCTGGTGTGGTGTGGTCAAGAGCTTCTTGAAAGGGAGAAAGTACAAGCTTGCTTCCAAGGTATGATTTCAACAGTACTCAGCAATGTGGGTTGCTGATCATTATCACAGGACACTCTCTGCCACTGCTATGCAAATGCTTTCCACTGGTACCTGTTGTCATATACTGTACTTCTCAGTAAAACTCTGGCCTCCGGGCAGCTCTTCCAACCCTCTCCGCTCATCCTCCGGTGTGTTCTCGCCCAGGAATCAACTCCTCACCTCCGGACTTCAACCCCAGTACATAGTTACTATATCCATATTAGTCCCGCTTTGTAGATACCTCCATTCCTGTGCTCATGTAGTAGCACAGCTCTGGCTTCCTTCCTCCCAGACATTACTCAGACACTTACTCACCTCCGTAAAATCCTGTTTACCTCCAACCTACTTAAACTCGTAGATACTCTGTACTCGGACTCAGCTCAAATATCAAACTTGATACCTGACACCTCCCTTCCAAGTCCACCTCCAGTTCTCTCCACGTCCCTCCGAAATACTGAGACAACTGATACTCAGCAAGGGCGCACCACACATGGTGAAGCCAACATCTCAACACCTCCAAAACTCCGGAATATTGTAGTTACCTCCAGGAGTTCGGAACAGTCCTAACAGTATATTTGAGCTCCCACTTGCTGACTATCCTTTCGAACATCAGTACCTCAGACCTTTGAAAAACCAAGTGGTTAAACCTCCATCATGAACTCCGCACCATCCATCACTATCTCCATCTCATCACATTATAATACCCTTAGCATCTTCTCTAGTCATTGTCAACAATCCATAGTTGCAGACTCTCATCAATTCCGTGGCTTTTCTCCTCGCCATCCCCCCAGCTCTGCCTCCCAGGTATATCTGCCTTCAACTCCGGGATTTCAATCCTTGGGTCAACACACCTCCATAACTCCTAGTCAGCATTCTAGTCAAAGAGTGCAGGACCAGCCCACTCCATCAAATGGCAGAGAACCCCTCGATGATTCAGACATCTCTGAGTCAGACCCTGACGACTCCAAAGATGAGGCATCAGATGCCCTTACCCTCCTTGCCTGTTCTATCCAATGACTAGCCAGGCCTAGTCATCCGACCTCCAGCTCTGGCCAGAGAACCAGAGTCTGCATTTCAGACCAGTTCGATGGATTGGAACCTCACAAACTCTGGGCCTTCTTGGTCCATTGTGAGCTCAACTTTTAGGAGCACCCTAAGGTCTTCCATACAGATTGCACCAAAGTAACATTTGCGTAGTCCTATCTCATGGGCATGGCCTTGAATGGTTCAAGCCCAACCTCCTCCTTTCCGACCCCTCAGAATTCTGTCCTTTGTGGATGGATAGTTACCCTGACTTTGTCCTGGAACTCCGGACGAACTTCGGTCCTCACGACCCCATCGGTGATGCAGAACACGAACTCTGAAATCTAATCATGAAGGATGAGCAATGAATCAACAAGTATATGGTGGATTTCAATCACTTTGCTTGTCAAGTCTGAGGATTTGGAGATGGTGCACTCTGGCACCTCTTCTATTCTGGACTTCCAGATCGTATCAAGGATGAGATATTGAGTACTGGCAAACCACGTATGCTATTAGGAATGCGAACCCTAGCACAGTCTATTGACTCGTGTTATTGGGAACATGAATCCGAGCGTGAGTATCAGTCCATTTCACTAGCCAACACTCCCCCAACCCCCTCGTCTATGCTCCCTTCTCCCCTGCCTTCCTCCAACATCTCTGACCCCACCTCCAACTCTGCATCCACCTCCTCCTCCAACTCTGACTCGGACTCTAACAGTTCTGATGAGTCTGCCTCCTCTGTCCCTGTAGACTTTGTTCAGCGACAGTGTCATTTCAATCAAGGTCTTTGTGTCCTCTGTGGTCTTGCTGACCACATTGTGAGAGACTGTCCTCAGTCCTCTCGTATCTAATACAACTCTGGTATATTGTACCTTGGGTGGGTGCTGTCGTCCATTGTGCGCTAACTGAGCTCCATCTCAGTGCTACCGCTGTGAGCTTCCCTCCCTTTCTCTGTTGTGCCTTGATGGTGCTACTTCCGACTCCATCTGACTTCTCCTCCATGCCTGTTGGCAACTCCATCCCCATCTTCCTGTCTCAGTGCCCTAGCAGTACTCCGACTCCTGTTCTCCACACCCACCATTTCTACTAGGTGATCACTCCGTTCGCGCTTCCATGCACCTCCATTGGGTCCCCCTGCTCCCTTGATATTAGGAAACCACCAGCTCACCCACGAACACTCTGTTGAGTGTTGGGTTATGAGCAGTACCATTTTCCCTTCACCTGAGTATGGACGCTGACAACTCCAAGCTCCTCCATGTCTTGGGCTTGCCCTTGACAACTCTGCTCACTCCGATCTGCCTATGTACCCCTCGCCCCCTGCTTTTCCCGCCCATTCCTCTTTATGTAGACTATGGGATGTCTACCCTAAGAGGGGGATAGGGACTCCGCTCCATGACTCTGAACCTTTGATAGGTTCCTTGCTCCATCCCCTACATACCTCCGACATCTCCTGTGGCAATCTCCGGATGCTCCCGGATGTCACTCTCACAGACGCCAGGAAGAAGACTTCAAATATCTACACGAATTTGGAAGGTAACTACTCGCTAGCTGTTGCCTCCCTTTCACTCCCCTCTGACTTCTTCTTCCTGCGTTCCTCCACCCTCTCCTTCTCCAACTCCAGCAGCTCCTCCACTGGCTACTGGACTTCGACCCCAGTACATAGTTACTATATCCATATTAGTCCCACTTTGTAGATACTGTACCTCCATTCCTGTGCTTGTGTAGTAGCACAGCTCCGGCTTCCTTCCTCCCGGACATTACTCAGACACTTACTCACCTCTGTAAAATCCTGTGTACCTCCAACCTACTTAAACTCATAGATACTCTGTACTCAGACTCAGCTCAAATATCAAACTTGACACCTGACACCTCCCTTCCAAGTCCACCTCCAGTTCTCTCCATGTTCCTCTGAAATACCGAGACAACTGATACTCAGCAAGGGCGCACCACACACGGTGAAGCCAACATCTCAACACCTTTGAAACTCCGGAACATCGGAGTTACCTCCAGGAGTTCGGAACGATCCTAACAGTATATTTGAGCTCCCACTTGCTGACTATCCTTTCGAACATCAGTACCTCAGACCTTCAAAAAACCAAGTGGTTAAACCCCCATCATGAACTCCATACCATCTGTCACAACCTCCGTCTCATCGTGTTATGATGCTCTTAGCGTCTTCTCTAGTCATTGTCAACAATCCATAGTTGCAGACTCTCATCAATTCCATGGCTTTTCTCCTTGCTGTCCCCCCAGCTCCGCCTCCCAGGTACATCTGCCTTCAACTCCAGGATTTCAATCCTTGGGTTGAAACTCCCGCACCTCCATGATTCCTAGTCAGCATTCTAGTCAAAGAGTGCAGGACCAGCCCACTTCATCAAATGGCAGAGAACCCCTCAACAATTCAGACATCTCCAAGTCAGACCCTGACGACTCTGAAGACGAGGCATCAGATGCCCTTACCCTTCTTGCCCTTTCTATCCAATGACTAGCCAGGCCTAGTCATCTGACCTCCAGCTCTGGCCAGAGAACCAGAGTCCACGTTCTGGACCAGCTCGATGGATTGGAACCTCACAAACTCCAGGCCTTCTTGGTCCATTGCAAGCTCAACTTTCAGGACCACCCTAAGGTCTTCCATACAGATTGCACCAAAGTAACATTTGCGCAGTCCTACCTCATGGGCATGGCTCTTGAATGGTTCAAGCCCGACCTCCTCCTTTCTGACCCCTCAGAATGCTGTCCTTTGTGGATGGATAGTTACCCTGACTTTGTCCTGGAACTCCGGACGAACTTCAGTTCTCACGACCCCATCAGTGACGCAGAACATGAACTCTGAAATCTAATCATGAAGGATGAGCAATGAATCAACAAGTATATGGTAGATTTCAATCGCTTTGCTTGTCAAGTCCAAGGATTTGGAGATGGTGCACTCCAGCACCTCTTCTATTCTGGACTTCCAGATCGTATCAAGGATGAGATATTGAGTACTGGCAAACCACATATGCTATTAGGAATGCGAACCCTAGCACAGTCTATTGACTCGCGTTATTGGGAACGTGAATCTGAGTGTGACCATCAGTCCATTTCACTAGCCAACACTCTCCCAACCCCCTTGTCTATGCTCCCTTCTCCCCTGCCTTCCTCCAACTCTGTGTCCCTCTCCTCCTCCAACTCTGACTCAGACTCTGACAATTCCGATGAGTTCAACTCCTCCATCCCTGCAGACTTTGTTGAGTGACAGCATCATTTCAATCAAGGTCTTTGCTTCCTCTGTGGTCTTGCTGGCCAGATTGTGAGAGACTGTCCTCAGTCCTCTCGTATCTAATACAACTCTGGTATACCACACCTTGGGTGGGCACTGTCATCCATTGTGTGCTAACTGAGCTCCAGCTCAGTGCTACCACTGTGAGGTTCCCTCCCTTTCTCTGCTGTGCCTCGACAGTGCTACTTCCAACTCCCTCTGACTTCTCCTCTGCGCCTTTTGGCAACTCTGTCCCCACCTCCCTGTCTCAGTGCCCTAGTGGTACTCCAACTCCCATCCTCCGCATCTGCCATTTCTACTAGGTGATCACTCCATTCGTGCTTCCATGCACCTCCATTGGGTCCCCCTGCTCCCTTGATATTAGGAACCCACCAGCTCACCCATGAACACTCCGTTGAGCGTTGGGTTATGAGCAGTACCATTTTCTCTTCACCTGAGTATGGACACCTACAACTCCAAGCTCCTCTGCATCTTGGGCTTGCCCTCGACAACTCCAGTCACTCCAATCTGCCTATGTATCCCTCACCCCCTGCCTTTCCTGCCCACTCCTCTTTCCATAGACCATGGGATGTCTACCCTAAGAGGGGGATAGGGACTCCACTCCATGACTCCAAACCTTTGATAGGTTCCTTATTCCGTCACCCCCAACCTCCGACCCCTCTGGGCATTCTGTCACCCCTGTCTTCGCCTTCTTCCTCCATCTCTCTGGCACCTCCTCTCTGGGCCTCTCACACTTGGCCTTCACCTCCCTACACCCCACACACGACACCACCTTACCGGGCCTGAGCACGCACTCGAGACCTCTATCCGAGCACCTCGTGCACACCGGTGGTTCCGATGCCCTCTGCTTCCCCTTTCCACCCATGCTCAGCCCCTCTGGTCGTACCTCTGCCGCCTTGGCGCTCTGCAATGCCCTCACCTCCTCCACATATCTCCGATCAGTCAGTGTTCTCTAGAGGAAAATACTGCACTTACTCATTTTCTGGCCGCCTCTTTGGCCTTCCTCTGCTCCGCCGCCTTATGCGCTTCCTCTGCCTTGTATGCGGCCTGTTACGATTGGTGAAACCACCCCCGGTTTTTCCTCCCCTCTGACTACCCAGGAGACTACTGCCAGTGACCATCCTGGTTGGACCCTCAAGGACGACATCCTCTCTGGCTTGGAAGAGTTCGCCATGCCAGACTCCATCTGGAACGACCTCTTCGACGATACCCTCTTCCCTCCTGAGGCTGTTCCTACACAGCCTCACTAACCCCAGCCCTTCACGTGTTTCGTGTCTTGTGTCACAACACATCCCTATGCATCTACACGTTCCTATTCTTCCCTCGGACACTGCCTCCTTGATTGTGTTCTCTCATACATGATCTCATTATCCTTACCTCATACGCGCTTCTTGTGTTGTGTCGTGACATGTCCCTATGCGTCTATGCCTGCCCTTACCTTAGTTTCCTTATTTAGCCTGGCCAGCCCTAAAGCCTTCTCCTAGTATATATATTAGGGCTCCGCCTGTATTATACCTTTAACCTGAACCTACACAATCCAGTGTATGCTTCTAGCTGTTCCTTGCTATCCCCTCCAGCAAGTCTCGCTTCACTCGCCCCCTCTACCCCCCTTCTATCTAGGACAGCCTAGATCCCCTCGTTGCTGCTACCTTCTAGCATCTAGGCTAGTTGAGACACCCTTGGACCTTGCCTATAATCTACTTGTAGAGGGACTATTCTGATAGTCGCAGTGACTGGACGTCACTTGGTTATACTTCACTAGGAGTTACACTCTCATGTAACTTGTTAAGTCCTTCGAACTTAACATGGCCTCCTCCACCTCCTCTGCCTTCCTCTGCTCTTCCTCCACCCTCCGCTCCTTGACATGATGCTGCCGTTTGGTGTACTTCACTGTGCAAAGCTCATCATCGTCATCTGCGCCTTCAATGAGCTGATCTTCGGACCACGTCTTGATGTTGTCAGACATGGTTATGGTTCGAGTTCAAGAAGCAAACCTATGACAACCTGGACTTTATGTGTTCATCTTTGGACTCGGACTCTGCCACTCCTGCATTGTGTCCTCTAATAGGCCCTCAAGGGTTTGGGCCTATGAGGGGGATACTGTCATACTGTATACCGTACTTCTCAAGTACAACTCCAGCCTCCGGGCATCCCTTCCAACCCTCTCCACTCGTCCTCTGGTGCGTTCTCGCCCAGGAATCAACTCCTCACCTCCAGACTTCAATCCCAGTACATAATTACTATATCTGTATTAGTCCCGCTTTGTAGATACCTCTGTTCCTGTGCTCGCGTAGTAGCACAGCTCCAGCTTCCTTCCTCCTGGACATTACTCAGACGCTTACTCACCTCCATAAAATCCTGTGTACCTCTGACCTACTTAAACTCGTAGATACTCTGTACTCGGACTCAGCTCAAATATCAAACTTGACACCTGACACCTCCCTTCCGAGTCCACCTCCAGTTCTCTCCATGTCCCTCTGAAATACCGAGACAACCAATACTCAGCAAGGGCACACCACACACGGTGAAGCCAATATCTCAACACCTCCGAAACTCCAGAACATTGAAGTTACCTCCAGGAGTTTGGAACAGTCCTAACAGAGTGTCATACTCATTTAAGGCTGCTGATGAACAGCGTGTCAAAGCCAGCATGCAGTTCTTTGCAGACACAGGTCTTATGGCTTTACTTTGCTGCCATGATCATGTTTTATGGATGGTGAACATGACCTCCCCAGGTGAATGCCAACACTATGTCTTGGCATTACTGCAGCAACTCCTTGATCATCTCCCAAAGTCAATAAATGTTGGATTATTCTATGATATTGCATGTCAACTTCATCACAGCTGTGTCAAGTGGGGCTTTCTTGGAGACAACCTCTCACATGTGGCCTTCAGCACTGCTGTGTTTCATGCCTTTGCTCACAATTGGCCTTGCCAACTCATTTACCATCCTCGTAAGCATGAAGGCTTCGGACTCACTGATGGAGAAGGCTGTGAACACCTTTGGAGTAACTTGAAGAAGTTGATACCAATATTGAGAGTGTTAGGTGTAGGTTTTTCATCTATATCTCAGACTTTATTTACTCATATATTCATTAGTACTATCAGCGATTGTTTACTCTCGACACTCAAATCACCCATTTGCAAAATAGACTTTCTTTAAATTGGGGACATGGATGCTCAGGAGATGAACAGTAACCCAAAGTCACAAGAAGAAACTGGAGAGCAATCTTTGTGGCTCTGACTTATCAGTCTTTTGTAAGGCTTGGATTGCTCAAAGGTTGCTCAAACCAAACCATTGTCCTGTTAAGTCTGTGCACTCCAGTGTAACTCCAGATTCTCAGAGCTACTGAGGGGGGTGGGACTTGGCTTCACCGTGTGTGGTGTGCCCTTGCCAATAGTCTCATGGTCCCGATTTGCGAGGGAGTTTGGAGCAGTATGGACTTAAGTACTTTCGAAGTACTAAATTGAGTGGAGATAACAGAGGAGAGTTGTTGAGACTCAAGGTCAGAGGTCAGGAGTGAGAACTAAGCTAATATTCAGACTGAGGAGAAAGTACAGGAGTTACAGGAGTTTATATACTATGGAGAGGCATAGGTTTACTAATGGAATGGAGTTGGATTGGTAAAGGTCTGGAGGTGAGGAATAACTGGAGCTGTGCTCCTAGGTGAGCACAGGATCAGAGAGGTACTAAGGGCGGAACTATACTAAATAGAGGTGACAGGAAGTATTTACGAGAGAGAGAGAAAACAGAAGGTAGTATGGGTAAATGTCCAGAAGTCCAGAGTTGCATCTTTCAAGAGATTGCACTGGAGTTCGTATATACAGAGACGGAAATGGTGCAGAGCACTGGAGATGGACTTAGCATTGCACGGGATATGACAGTATCCCCCTCTTAGGCCTGAACTGTTGCAGAATCAATTCCGAAGACAACACCGGCTGAACTACTTTGCAGATAACACCAATCTGACAATAGGAAAACTAGATGAGGACCAAGGATGAGAGTGGAGTATATGAAGTCACGCCTTAATTCCGTGAAGGATCAAATGGATTAGACTGGGGATGCCAGTTGTCAAGGGCCTACTTTATATACTGTACAGGAGTGCGCACGGACCATGCTTCTTGTGGGAGAAGTTGGTAATAAAGATGACTAATATGAGAGAAGAAGAATGATGCTGAGAAATAAAAAAGCAGCATGTGAGAGAAGAGCAGAAATTAAAGTCACGTGCTGGTGATGTCATGGATTGTAGATCTGATCACGTGTGTGTTCCCATGGTCACATGCATGCATCGAGAAAATGGAAGGTAAAATGGTGTACAAGATAAAAGTATTTAAAAATTTTGAAAATATAGTATATCATAACATGAACCCCTGAAGGCCTTATTGAGGATACAATGCGGAGTGAGGAAAAGTCGGAGTTTGAATTCTATTGCAGTTGACTTGGAGGCATATAAAGTCTGGTTGGTGGTTGCCCAGCTCCTTCATCCTAAACCATCATGTCTGACATGAATACCTGGTCTGACGAACACCTGGCGGAGTGCGCCAATGATGATGACGACATTTGCACAGTGAAGTTCGCCGAATGGCGGCAACGAGTGAAGGAGAAGAGAGCGGAGGAGGAGAGGCAGAAGGTGGAGGAGGTGTGGAAGAAGGCCGAGGCCGAGCAGGAAGCAAAGCACAAGGTGGCGGAGGCCGAGCACAAGAGGGCTGAGGAGGTGGCCAAAAAGAGGGTGAGTGGCCACCTTTCACAACTTGTGCACTGACCAAGATTGCATAGGCCAAGCAAGTCCATGCGGAGCAGAGCACCAGCTCGGGGAAGGGCAAGGACAAGGGCAAGGCGAGTGTGCCAGGTGTGCAGAGCCTGGGTTTGATTGTGAGCCTGGGCCCAGTAAGGTGAGGGCATGCCTGGCTTGCATCAAAAGCAAGAGTACATAAGTGCATGAGGCCAGGTGTGGAGGGTGCGGAGAAGGTGGTACGATGACAGAAGAGGATGGAGGAGGAGTCACCATGGGGGGACAAGAAGAGGGCATGGACGGAGGCTGGATCCGGTAAGGGGGGAAAGAAAACTGAGCAGCACGAATGCAGCTCAGAGGCTGTGGAGGCAATTCAGGCCTCTACAGCCGCGACAAAGAGCCTCCAGGAGTTGGTCAGGGGCATGCTCTGGTGGTTAGATGGCCAGAATGTGCTCTTGAACCAGCTCATGCAGCTGAAGGTGGCAGAGGTATTTGGAGCGGAATCGGAGTCCGGAGAGGATGAGGAGTATGAGGAAGGGGAGTTGGACCTGGAGGAGGTGGGGGAATTGAAGGTGGAGAGGGCCAAAGGGGGCCACTCTGAGGAGCTGGAGAACATTCCTGGGTGGAGTGGTTGGGGCAAGAAGGTGGCCTTGGGAAGCAGAGTGGAGAATGGAGAAGTGGAGGACAGAAATGATGAGGACGAGGATGGGGAGGGATTGGAAGAGTCCGAGAACGACAGAGAAGTGTAGATAGTTGTATGCTTCCCTTTAACAATGAAGTCGTTCAAGTGATCATTTGGAGTGAGGTCTGGGTTTGTCCGGATATTGGAGATGAAAGTCTTGAATGAGTTTGGAGGCATGACCAAGTTCAGTGGCCAGTAACCACAACATCTCATCATCAGTACCTTCATATCCGGACCAATGTACTAGGTAGAGCAACTTGCAGTTGCGTCTTTGTTGATCAATCTTGGAGTCGAGAATCTCGGAGATCTCGAACTCCGGTTCACCGTCCACTTCAATTGGAGGTGGCGGAGGTTGTACCCTATTCGGAATTGTGTTGAGTATGGAGGGTTCTAATTGCGACACATGAAAAATGGGGTGAACCAATTTCATAGAGTCTGGAAGACAGAGTGTGAAGGAGTGGGAACCTGCCTGAGTGATGATACTGTAAGGCCCTAAGTTCTTTTCGGAGAGTTTCTTAGAGGGCCTAGTAGAGTGGAAGTACTTTGCCTTGATGAAAACCTGATCTCCAACTTTGAAGTCTGGAGCTGGAGCTCGTCTAGCATCTGCAGGTCCTTGGTATTGCTTCTGAGCTGCAGCCATTTCTTCACGGAGGAATTGGTGGAGGGAATCAAGGTCAATGGAGTAGTCTTGTGCCTTGGCAGAGGTGAGATTGTGCTCGGGGTGTACTGTGATGTTGGGATGGTAGCCTTTGTTGGCAAAGAATGGGGAGATGCCAGTAGTTGCACTCAGAGCATTGTTATAAGTGAACTCTGTGAGGGGCAGGAGTTTGGACCAGTTGTCTTGCTGGTAATTGCAATACACTCAGAGGTACTGTTCTAACATTTGGTTCATATGCTCTGTCTGACCGTCTCCTTCTGGGTGGTAACTGGAGGTGAAGTGGAGGCGGATATCTAAAGCTTTCCCAAGTGAGCAGAAGAAGTGCGACACAAACTCCGAACCTCTATTGGAGGTGATATGGGAGGGAACTCCGTGCTTGAAGAAGACATGGAGTAAGAAGAGCTTTGCTAGCTCCGGAGATGTAACCGTGTTGTGCGTTGGAATGAATATACATTGTTTGGATAGTTGGTCTACAACGACAAGAATAGTGGTGTATCCGGAGGAAGTGGGGAGTTGTTCAATGAAATCCATGGAGATGGAATTCCATGGCTTCTCTGGGATGGGGAGTTGTTTTAGGAGACCGTAAGGCTGGTGTCTTGGAACCTTTGTGTGCGCACAGGAGCTACAGGAGGAGACATACTCCTTGATGAATGTCCTAATACCTGGCCATGTATATTCATGGTGAATTAGTTCCAAGGTTCGGTTCTGACCAAAATGTCCGGAGAGTGGGTGATCATGTTTGTATCGGAGGACTCCGAGCCAGAGGTCATTGGCATCTGGGACATAGATGCAGTTGTCTAGATGGAGGAATCTGTTAGTGTCAACTGACCAATGCGAGTCTGGTGCTTCAAAGGTGGACATGTGGAGTTCAGCCAGTGGGTCAGAGGGAAGTGTGGAGAGGATGTCGCTGTGGAGTTGCTCCACATCAAACAAGGTGCTAGCTCAGAGTACTGGAGCAGTGAGGTAGGTTTCTCGGAGGGACAACGCGAGCTGTTCTTGGGTAAATACTGGACGGAAATTGTGGGGATTAATGTGAGCGTAGTCCTTATCCCCCTCTTTGGGATAGACATCCCAGTGTCGAGTGAGGGCATCGGGCTTCGCACCAAGGCATCCAGGACAGAATCGGACAACCATGTTGAACTGGGAGAGGAACTCCAACCACCGGGCTTGATGCTGGGTCAGGAGTTTGGAAGTAGTAAAATACTCCAAGTTCTTGTGGTTGGTGACGACATCGATCAGAGTACCGGAACCTTCAAGGTAATGCCGCCAAGTCCAGAAGGACTCGTGAATGGTGAGGAGCTCCTTGTTGTGGGTGTCGTAGTTGAGCTCTGGAGCTGAAAGAGTATGTGAGTAGAAACAGATGGGCCGAATCTCATCATCTGGGCAACGGATAGAGAGGATTCCGGCAATGGTGTAGTTGGAAATGTCTGTTTCTACTATTAGCAGAGCATCAGGGACCCAGTGAGTTAGGATAGGAGCAGAGGTGAAGGCTTCCTTCAATCTCCAGAAAGTGGAGTGACAGTTGTCAGAGAAACTCCAAGGAGTACCTTTGTGAGTGAGACAAGTCAAAGGTACTACAATCTCAGAGTAGTTGTTGATACATAAATCAACGGTAGAAGTTCGTGAACCCGAGGAAGGACTGGATGACCTTCACTTTCCGAGGTTCCGGCTAGTCCTGTACCATTTTGACTTTTTCAGAGGACATGGTGAGACTGGAGGGTGACATAAAGTAGCCTAGGTATTTGGTAGAGTCAGTGTGGAACTCACACTTCTCAGGTTTGGCGTAAAGTCCATGTTTGTGGAGTCTCCGGAGGACCTCTCGGACATGCTCCTTGTGGGAGGCCTTGTCCTCGGAGTAGATCAATATGTCGTCGAGGTAGACTATAACGCAAACATCCAACAGATCTGCAAAGATAGTATTGACAAACTGCTGGAATGCCGCGGGGGTGTTGGTGAGACTGAATGGCATAACTAGCCACTCATACGAGCCATAGCATGTCCGGAAAGACGTCTTCCATTCATCTCCCTTGGCGATGTGGACCAGGTGGTAGGCATGCCGGAGGTTGATTTTGGAGTAGACCTTAGTGTGGCTCGGAGCATCTAGGAGGTTGGAGGCAGGGAAGCGGGTAGTGGTCTTTCTTCGTGATCTTGTTGAGTCCTTGGAAGAGGACCGGAGCAGCATGGGCAGAGGAAGAGGGACGGATGAACCCCATAGCAAGGTGCTCATCAAGGAACGCATGGAGGGAGCCGAGTTTGGAAGGGGAAAGGGAATAGGTGGTGCCCAGTGGAGGAGAGGCTCCATCATCAAGGTCAATCTTTAGGTCGTGCTCGTGATGTGGAGCAAGCTTTGAGGCTTTACTCTTACTGAAAACATCAGCGAAGTCATGGTATTCCGGAGGAACTCCGGAGAGGTTGATTTCCTCGGGAGGAGCAACCGTAGCAGAGCGTAGGTTGGTACCCTGGGGGTGGAGTTGCAGGCTAAACTGAACAGAGCCTTCTAGTCAACAATCCAGTGTGAATGCTGGAGCACTGATCATCACTATAGGCGGAGCCTTGTGATCAGAGAAACGCGGTGAATCGGAGGGTGTGGGTTCAGCTGGAGAAAGCGATTCCGGAGGCTGCAGAGGAGAGCTTGGGGGTGCTGGCAAATCCTGTTCAGGTGGGCAGAACATGATACTTCTCAAAACCCAATCAATCAACAGATTGTGGCAGGTGAGCCAGTTGTGTCCCAAAACAAGGGAGCAGGTGGAGTCCAGCAGAGTGATGTAAAACATTGTCGGAGTGATATCATTGGTCGGGAAGTGGATGGTAAGGTTGATGGCTTGGGTGATTGTGCTGTTGGATGTTCTGTCGAAGAGTCGGAGTTGGAGCAGGAGCACGGGGTAGGTGGAAAGATTATGTTTATTTATGAAGGCTGTATCGACAAAACAATTGGAGGATCCTGAGTCTACAAGTGCAGGGAAATGAGAGATCGGATAAGATACAAGTGTGACGAAAGGCATAAGTGACTTAGGGTCGGAAAGAGTGGACACGTTGAGACAGATCTCCTTGGGTGCACAGGCAGGTTCAACGCAACCTTCTGTCCATGCAAAGTCAGAAAGGTTGCAGACTATTTTTTTGTCTCCGAGGCAGAGACCTCCAGTTTGGTTTCCGGAGTGGTGGTTGTCGCTGCATGACCTTTGGCTGCCTTGGAGGTGGACTTAGGGCAGTCTTTGGCCATGTGGCCGGCTAGACCACAAAACATGCACAACTTGTTGTCGAAGCGGCACTTTCGTTCCTCTGAAGTGAGCTTGCTGTCTTTTCCTAACTTGGATGACAGGTCCAGTTTCTGAGTGAAGGTGGAGGCGCCTTTGCCTTTTGACTCTTTGGAGTCCTTGGGATTTCCGGAGGGGCATGTGAAGAAGGACAAGGAAGTGGAGGGTTTATCAGATGTCTTGGACATCGATCCTTGGTTAGATGGTTTCGTCTGGCAACTGATTTCGGACTTGCACTCCCAGTAGTGTGTGTCGATCACCTGAGTGAGGTGCCGGAATTTGGAGAGTGTTGGGGGTTTCCCAACATGGGAAATCTCATCCTTAATGCGGTCTGGCAGACCATTGTAGAAATGGTGCCGGAGGGCATCTTCTCCATATCCATGGACTTGCAAAGTGATCCTATTGAATTCGACCACATACTGTACTTGTTAATGTGTTGTCTGTCTTTCATGGACAGGTGATCGCCTTGTCAATACAAGTCCTTCACTCTTATATGGACAGCAATATCTAAATCCTTTAGCATTATTTGAATATGAGTCACTTATCTTCCCCTACCACAAAGTACCACTCCTAATGTGCCTTGACCATCCTATTTACTGTCAACATCCCCAGTATGTATGTATCATTGGCACTTCCACATACTCCACCTGGCATTAAGGACAATATAGTATAAATTGTGTTGGCATCATATCACATAACCTGACTATCTCCTTATCATCTCACTTCCTCCAGTACAAAAATGAAAAAAAAGGTCAGAGGGCAGCCCTCTTGTAGGACCCCAGACACCCCTCCATAGCAAAACATCCTCAAAACCACACAAATAACATGTTTCTATGAGGGCATCCCAGAGCATCATTCATGCATGAGAGGGATGCCCTATGACCCACTAGGACATCCCTTTCACTCAGGGCATTATTCAGGAATGCCATAATATGACCTAAAAATAGCTTTTCAGACTATGTGGAAAAATGACCCACCACCTTGGGAATACCCATAGCAAATGAAGCCTTTAGCTTCATCTTTTGGTAGTAAAAGATGAAGCTAGAGGCTTCAGTTGGGGGGTAACCTGAAATGTTAGAAGACTCATTGGCAATCATGCCGCACCTCCCTGGACCAGCTGGCACAATATTTGACAACAACCAAAGAGGGTTTGCAAGTGGTACCTCACCTGGGGTGATAGCCATGGGTACATGATGTGACACAACTTTCATGATCACCAGGTAAGCATAGTATACAGTAACTTTCATGTCCAACTCAGTAAACTGTTCTAGGTTCAGTGGTTTGATTGTGGCACTGCACGTAACCTGCTATGCTCTGTACTTGGGAACACCCAATTTTCTGGGTACTTCGGCCTTCAAGAGGCCTATCAGACAGACATGGGGAACTGGGCCTCAGGCTGGCAACCTCTACGAGCTCAAGGACATGCTGCAATATCCATGGTCTCTTATGCCCTTGCATCAGTAAGTACTCACATTTGCTTACTAAACTATGCTAAATACTTGGATATCAGGCAAGCGTATCAATCTGTGTGGACTTCATGCAAGAGGATCACTGGGATCAGGAGGTAGCATGCCCCTAGAGATATGCTGCAGTAGAGGCAGAACAGACAAAAAATTACCATCTCCTTGATAACATTCATTCTTTTTCTGCTCCTCAACTCAGTGCAGCAGAGTGTGGACGTGCTCACAATGCACTTGTTTGACTATTTGAGGACATCAGTTTTACTTTGTATGGTACTTTGGAGTAGACTTGGAGTCTCGGACTCCAAAATTTTGTAACATACCTAGATATTATTTCGGTGTTGCAGTGTAATCGAATACCACAGGTTCATTTTCATCCAAACAGAGGATTACTGGTCACCCTTGGTCGAAGCATGACATGCCACGAGCTCAACTACATTACACCACCACCCCCTACCCTGGACACAAGCTCTTCTCGTCCTCTTCCAGTTCCTTTCCTGTGTCCTGTCCAATGTAAAGGCAACTTCATTTCAGTAACTGAAGGAGAGGTCCTGGATGAGGCCAAGATCATCTTGGTGAGTCTTTTACACTTCAAATTTACAGAAAAGATCATATATGTATAGTAGTTCCCTCCTATCCCATGACAGATTCTACCCAGGAATCCAACCCCTCTGCCTCATGAGTGGTTCACCATGATGAGAGATGCTTTGGAGAGGAAAAAGACAGCTGTGTCCCTCCTCGCTTCAGCACAGCATGACATTGAAACTCAAACTTCATTCATGATCGAGGAAATGGGTCTTGATGAGACTATTCATTTCTATGAAGTGTACTATAACACTGGGGATCCTCATACTGCTATGGGCAAATTCATTATAGCTGCATCCCACCTCACCATTAGTCACCCTTCATTTAACAGACAAGATCTGGTAGGTTGTCCCCATTTATTCTCATTCCCAGTGTTTCATCAATTTCATTAAGAAGCATGTACCCAATTCAACAAAGCCATCCTCATGCCTTTAAGATTTACTTTCTCTCATCAACAGCCCTTGGAGGACTGGTAGTAAGATATCACTGGCAGACTTCTCAGTACCAGTGTTCACATTGGGTGTTGCCAACACTGACATTCATTCTCATTCTCACTGTTATGATTCAGAGTTTGAGGCAGGTTGTTTCGAAAGACGGTGTAGCTAGTACTAGTAGTACTATGGTCTCAGCTTCGGCACCATGAGGTCATGCGTCACATCCCATTGGAAATGCTTGCCATCTTGAGCAAGCAATTGCTGTGTGTGAAGGTATCTTCACCTTGAATCCCTGAGTTGTCCAACCGAGTCATACTTCTGTGAAAAAAAGTCTTTCAACTATGCCTATGGTCACGTTAACCTCATGAAGCCAACCACCTTCTCACAGGTACAGTATGCATTTGTGGTCATGCTTTCACTGATGTCGGTGCTTTCAGTCAACACAAGAAGGGATGCAAGAAAGGAAACAATGTTTGTCAAGTGCCCTTGAGAGAGTCAAGGAAATTTACCAAAGCAAAAGAATACAAATACATCGATGTGGGGGGGGACAAGTCGGAGGACAGAGGCGACATAGGCTCCACTAAGGACTCGGAAGACAATCCACAAGTTCACAAACCAGAGGGTGGTTCAGTCACAGTAGGTGCCATAAGATACATTACTTTGTGGCACCTTACTTACCGCCCACAATTGTCTGAAGGACAATTCACCCCTTTTCATGCAGCCCGCACTTGAGCTCCCACCCGATGATGACACGCAATCTTTGGCACAGCATAGAACCCGCAGACTGAACCACCAATTGCCCCTATATTTTAGGGATTTGCTCCCAGAGCCTCTGCTTCCCCTTCCTCCAGCACAAGCACTCACAGAAACATCTCCACTTAATGTTGTACAATCAGTCCAGTCACCCCTGCATAGGATGTTGAAAACCCAGTTGAACAAGTTTGGTCTATATCGCATCTACATATCAGGCAACTCATCTTCTGACTCATGACCCTGACAATGCATATGTGATAGAGCATCAGCCTGTAGCTTCCACAGCCAACAATGACTCTGGAAACCCTTATTGCCCCTACCCAAATCAAAACTCTTTCCACCTTGGGAAATGGTACTGGAATCAGGGTGCGCATAAGTCTAAAGAGAGCTTTAAGAAGCTCCTGGACATTGTAGGAAGCACCGAATACTGCTCAGAAGATATCCAGGACACCAACTGGTGGGTAATTGATTGCGCACTAGGTGGAAATAGCCAGGAAGGTTGCAATGTGGAGTGGCTGGACAAAGATAACTGGTGATGCATGCCTATCACCATTTCCATTCCCTTTCATAGTTGGTGTCGCATCCTGGTCCCAAAAACTACGTTGTTGGAGACTTTCATCATCGATCTCTGGTATCGATCATTTGAGAGAAGCTTACCGACCCAGAACACAATCGACTGTTTCACTACAAGCCCTATGAACTTCAATGGCAACCTCCACATACAGAGCAAGATGTTCCAGTCTATGGAGAGCTTTTCACTTCAGACGCTTTTATCCAAGCCCATCAATGGTTGCAAGACTCTCTGCCTGAGGCCGGATGTGATTTACCTAAAGTTGTCGCAGGACTCATGTTCTGGTCAGATTCAACACAGGTGTCATCCTTTGGCAATGCAAAGCTTTGGCCACTCTATCTTTATTTTGGTAATGAATCCAAGTACCATCGTTGTAAGCTGTCCAGTAATCTTTGCACACATGCTGCATATTTTCTAATGGTCTGTTCATTGTGTGGTTCAAAGTGATTATTTAACTAATACCATTTTGCAGTTGCTGGATAGCTTCAAGGATTTTACAATGTGATATACTGGAGACAAGTGTCCCAGTGGCGCTTTCTTTGCACATTGCCATCGTGAACTTTTCCATGAAGAGTGGAAAGTGTTACTCGATGACAAATTCCGACACCTATGAGAATAGTATTGTAATCACGCGCTGCAATGGAATCAAATGACACTTCTATCCTCAAATATTCACCTATTCTGCAGACTACCCAGAAAAGTAAGTCATGTGGATCCTTCGCCCATCTTGCCTCAGAGGGCTAATCCTGCCCATCAGAATTCTGATAGCATGCATACGCAACCTTGGAACTTGTCTGTGCCCATGCTGTTTGATTCCAAAGGATCATATTCAAGACCTTGCCACCGAGTGGGATGTTCTCCAATGCAAGGTCCTTGCACGTACTGACACCACAGAATGTCAAACCAAGGTGGCTGAAGCTGTTGTGGAACTAAATCCGAAAGCAACACTGGCTGAACTATTTGCAGACTACACCAAATCTGACGAAGGGAAAACTCAAGGAGGACCAACTGAGGAGGTAAAGAGGATGATAAGTCACACCTTAATTCCATGAAGGAACAAATGGATTAGACTGGGGTTCCAGTCGTCAACTCTCTACTTTATATACTGTACATGTGTGCGCACAAACCAGGCTTCTCATGAGAGAAGTTGGTAATAAAGATGACTAAGGTGAGAAAAGAAGATTGATGCTGGGAAATAAAGAAGCAGTATGTGAGAGAAGAGCGGAAATTAAGTACACGTGCTGATGATGTCATGGATTGTAGATCTGATCACGTGTGTGTTCCCATGGTCACGTGCATGCATTGAGAAATGAAAGGTAAAATGTAGTACAAGGTAAGTGTATTAAAAAGTTTGAAAATATTGTGTATCATAACAAAAGCCCGTAAGCTCATATATGATAAGAGCTATGCAGTGGACACAACACAGGTTGAAGCGCTTCTCAAGTTGGAGTCACTTGTTCCCACCACTATACATAGGTTCATTGGTCTGTTTTGTTTTAATCATGTTAACAACCTTTTCAGAATGTGTTCTCTGAAAGGCTCCATCACACTGGCTTTGATTTTTTCTATATGCTTGTCGTGGATCTCCTACATGAGTTTGAGCTGGGAGTTTGGAAAGCCATATTCATCCATCTCCTTTGCATACTAGACAGCTTGAAACCAAGCATGATTCACGAGTTAGATAGGCGGTGAGACTGTTCTCTCTCATTGGACATCATTTTTTTGATATGACATGAAGATTTCACAAGGTGCCCACCTTCAGCCATGACACTATTAGGCGATTCTCAAGAAATACCTCAGAGATGAAGAAGATGGCAGCATGCGACTTTGAGGATATTTTGCAGGTAGGTTTTACTACAGAAGTTGTATTTCAAGCGACCATAAAGCCCTTTGTTAGTGTGCTATTCCAGTCTTTGAGGGCCTTGTCCCTGATCTGCATGGCAGGAGGATATTGGAGCTCCTGTTTTCATTGTGCCATTGGCACACACTCGCAAAGCTGTGCATGGACACTGATGAAACCTTAAAGAACTTGGATAGGGTGACAGAGAGGTTGGCAAACCAACTATGTATGTGCCTTTGTGGCCGAGACCTGCCCTGAATTTTCTATGAAAGAGCTGTGTCACAAGGTTGAGGCACGTCGGCGGTGGAAACAAAGGAGCAGTTGTCGAAAAGTGCTACCCTGCCAGGAAACCTCACAGACCATGCTTCTACCAGTATGTAGTGTTCCAAAACTCTTAATCTAAACACCTACAAGTTACATGCTCTTGGAGACTATTGCAGTCAGATTTGCCTGTTTGGAACAACAGATTCATACTCAACACAGCCAGCAAGGTGTACCGCTTCTTGGCTTTCACTTTATTCATTCCATCTTTTCTTATAGGGTGAACAGGAACATCAGATCAGCAAGGTGAGATATACCCAAACAAGCTGAAAGTGCACCTGTTACCTTGCATCAGGGCTGTTCATGGTGTCAAATTGATCACAGATTTGTCCGCGGCCACAACTCACAATGATATTTCAAACCCAATGATACCAAATCAAGTTGTACTTAGGCAAAATTGATTCTACCACCACAACTTGATGTGGATCAACTACACTACCTATGATGTCCGACGTGCACAAGATGTAGTCAATCCGAATACTGAGCATTGTGATATCATGATGTTATCTGGGTCTTCTTCTCACCCTTTTTGTTACGCATACATCATCGGCATCTTCCATGCAACATTATCTACACCAGACCTGGTCTCCTTGACTATCAACCTCAGCAGCTCGAGTTCCTGTGGGTGCAGTGATTTGAACTGATTGAACAGCTTTCAGATGAGTATGACCTTGTGCTTGATGCTCTCCATTTTGTTCCCATGATGAAAGATGAAGCATTCGGCTTTGTCAATCCTGCTGATATAATCCAAAGTTGCCATCTTATTCCAGTGTTCGCAACCGGCAGGCTTCACCCCGATGGTGTTGCTATGTCTCACTGTGCACAAGATGGCACTGATTGGAAAAAATATCATATCAACAGGTAAGCAATGTACAACTCACTACCATTGATCAAACTTGAATATGAGACAGGTTTGTTGACCGAGGCATGGTACTTCAATACCACTGGGGCCTCGGGATTGGTCACACACATTCCTATTATGCGCCATATGGTAACATCGGTCTCGGCCCTGCCATTCAGTTGGATGAAAGCTGTGGGGACACGAACATACATTCAAAGTCGAACAGCAGTAGATTGAGCAGTATGATGCAGGCAGAGAGTAATTCTATGCTCATGGGCAATGTTGATGATGATGAGGCTACCAAGTTGATGCTGGCTGACCATGAGGTAGTTGACTGGGAGGAAGACTTGGATAATGAAGAGACAGAGAACACAGACGAACAGGACTCTATAGACATGTATAACAAGTTGGATAGTGATCCAGAATGGATTGACACGGAGGACTAGCTTACAGACTCTCCTTGTTACTGTATCTAATCTCATTCTCGTATGTGCCACCAAGAAGGATCTCGTGATTGATTGAAGTGCAGCTTCTACTAGTAAATCATGATAAAGCAGGAGTTGCTGCAGTTCCCAGGGCAAAGGAATGTGCTGGACTTTGACTCAGTTGTACTAATAATTGACCAAAGTCAGGTGTATATATGTATATACAGTATGTATGAGGTTTCTCAAATACCTACCTGCTCATTTCTTCCCTCACCTTGACCACACATGACATTCACAAGTGACTGGTCCCCTGTCTTGGACAGTTGCTCTTCTCCCTCAGTTCCTTTACCTCGTCCTGTCCAACATAATGGCAATTTCATTTCAGCAACTGAAGGGGAGGCCCTGGATGAGGCCAAGAACATTGTGGTGAGTCTTTTACATTCCAGATCTACAGAAAAGATCATAGTTCCCTCCTATTCCGTGACAGATTTTACCCAGGAATCCACCTCCACCTCATGAGTGATTTGCCCTGAGAGATGCTTTGGAGAGGAAGAAGACAGCTGTGTCCCTCCTCACTTCAGCACAGCACGACATTGAAACTCAAGCTTCATTCATGATCTAGGAGATGGGTCTTGATGAGACTATTTGTTTCTATGAAGTGCACTATAACACTGGGGATCCTCATACTGCTATGGGCAAATTCATCATAGCTGTGTCCCGCCTCACCATTAGTCACTCTTCAGTTAACAGACAAGATCCGGGTAGGTTGTTGCGTTTTATTGTTGTGCACAATGTCTCATCAATGTCAGTCAAAAGCGCATACAGTGACTCACAAAATTGTCCCAATGTTTTGCACTTTTTGATTGTTTGTTGAATGGCTCCAAGGCATAAACAGATATAAACAAAGTGTTGGTGTATAAATGGATGCACTTATATAACATACTTGAACATTGTGAAGGGTTTGCAGTTTGATTGTGAATAACCATTGATAGACACTATTGTTGTACTTCACTATTTGACACCATTACTATGTACTTTGCCTTCTGTATCAAGTCTGAGAGGTGTGACTGTGACAGGCATTACTGAATTTTCCTTCCTCTTCAAGTGGGATGTGGACTTCAGATCATCCCACACTTGGGTGTGAAACTGCATTGCACACAAGCGGAATTCATGCAGGTAGGATTCTCAATTGTGCGACCCTGCCCAGCGCTCACAAAATTTCACGTGGGTGTTCATAATCCACCTTGTGCAACACTGCCCAGCATTCACAAAATTTCCTGTGGGCTTTGCCTAGTAGTATAAAGGTGTAATGGGGATTGGAGAACGATAGCCAACACACTGTGCCTAGTAAGCTGTTTAAGTTTGACATTTACCTTTCTGACATTTACCTTTCCACTACACTTCTCACCAAGCATCATATCAGCCAGTAACCAGTGGGAATTTGGCACCCCAACAAGAATTCAGCACAAGCGTGCACAGCCAAATGCACTGGAATTGGGTCCTAGGAAGAGACCATTAGTCTTCTCCTTCAAGATATGTAGAAGTGAGCTAATTGCTTGTTAGGACCACACAAGATCCTTTAATGTACCATGGATGTCACTTTGGCAGAGCAGTCCATACATTTTGCAATGTCTAGACTCTTCTCACCAATGGTATTGTGATAATGGGTGAATGTTCAGATGAAAGCCTGGAGTCCATGACCACTCAGTGAGCTTTTGTTCTTCCAAGTCTAGAGGTTGATATTCAGGCTACCATGTATCTAGTGACCGGAAGAAAAACACTGTCTTTCAAGAACTTCTGAGGATGGTGCCTAGCCTGGAGGCAAGGCTGATGGAATCATCAGAGGACGACATGATTCACATAGCAGATCTCATTCATTGTGAGCGTATACAAATTGAACGGCACTTACTTCAATCTGAACAGATCCAGAAAGGTGCTAATGATGCAAGGGCTGATGATACCAAGGGCATGAAAATAGCAATCATCGACTGGATCACACCGAAGGGTCAAACCCTCAATCCACACATCTCACGTAATGTGAAATCCAGCCGTGGATTCAACCATGAGCACATGGGAGCACTTCTCTACCCTGCCAGACTAGATTGGGCTAATGCGGAGTATGTGTCCAGTACATTGCAAGTGGTATCTGAACCTGATTATTATGCATTCAACAGAACCAAAGGAAAGTTGATCAGTGGGCAAACTCAGATTTCTGGTGACCAGTGGCCAGTCTTCTTATATGCAAACTGTTCCTACAATGCTGAGGATCCATGGAACGGACTATTAAAGAGTGGCCTTCTTGTTTCTGTGAGTGTTCCCTTACAATCCACCTTGCTCACAATGCTTATTTTCATGATCAAGGCCCTCAAACATATCTTCACTTCTCCGAGCTCCATAGATCAGGAACCCAGGGCCACCCAATTTGGAAATGCTCACATTCATGGCATGCACTCCATGACAAGGGCATCCATCACATATGTTGCTACTCAGGTAGGTTGATTCTTTGCATATGACAACCTGTGCTTATTCTCTGCAAGGCATGCTTTGCATTGACTTCTGCACAAGTTTTCTCCTGTACAGATTTGGTCACCAATTCCAAACAGTTCTATAATTCCATTGTGGAATTGCTGGATGATCCTGACAAGAAAGACGAGGTCGATCAGCTTCTGATTTGGTGGAATTGGTGAGTCTTCAACCTGTTCCGCTGCTTCATTTCTGATCTCCATTTTAGTCATGTATTTCCACTTTATTCCAAGATTGAGTGGCTACCATCCAGGAACAGTGCATTGGCATGGATTAGGGAGAGGAGAGTGGAGTACAATGAATGGGCAACAACCATCATGACATAGTCAATCACTACTACTGTGTATTATGTGAACTTCGCTATAGAATGTCATTCTGATTTTCATGTTTAACAAGGATGGTCAGCACCAGCAAACTGCCTAGCATGATAATTCACTTGCTGCCGAAGGGATTGATGATCACCATTTCTGTAAACTGTCACTGTGAGGTCATGTGATGTAATTCTGCCACTATAGGAAAAGATATATCTTCTTTTGTCCGATTTCCATCCATAATCTGCAAGCCAATCCATGTTCAGAGGTGAATTGATGCTTGCTCATGCAATGCAAGGCCTGTCATTTCAACTGGGTCATCTTTACCATTAAGCAGGACATGCCACTGGTGAGCTATAGTGGCATTGGTTTCTATGGTGGTAGAAATTGCCACTGGTTGCTGTATGTCCAATCTGATAAGTTGTGAACACTCCATCATAGATTGTAATACAGGGGATTTATGGCCATTGCTTGGATCACATAGACTGATTTTGTATCTGAGCTCATATGTCATGTTCAGTAGTTTCTGGCACATGCTCGTAAATTGCCCCTGAAGTCCATTATTGACCATGCATATAAAGTAACACAGAGATTATCATTACCACCATTGTATATACCTCTGACACATGCTCACCAGTTGCCCCAAAAATCCATCAGAGACAATGACCATAAAGTAACACAGAGATTATCATTAATTATGTGGTAGACTATTTTCTATCATAGATGGGAAGGTTGATCAGGTCAACTAGTCTGACTGAGCAAGCTGTGTGCTACCATACCACCCAGTGCATACAAGACCAGCTCATATGCTTTGTTAGGATGATATTTGTGGCAGACTTTCCATTGATGGCAGGGTTAGATAGTGTCAGATAATTCTATCTCAAAAAATCATAGATTTCATGATGTCAGCCTTAGCACAATATGACACTTGAAGCTACTGATCTTCAAGATGGACACACCCCTGAAAGTGTGGAACATCGATGGGTTTTCCAACCAGTCGGGGACCATCAAGTTCAAGACCAATGTGGTGCTTGACTACGGAGGAGTGAAAGAGCGGCAGGATCTCTTCATCCTCAACTGTGGCAAGGATGACATGATTCTGGGGCTACCATGGCTTAGAGCCCTCAATCCAGATGTCGATTGGATGGAAGGCCAGGTTATGATAACCCCTTCCAAGTACAAGCAGACAAGTGGCTTCAAACTGGAAGCACTTCAACAGCAATACCTCCTACAGTATTTCAGCCACAACGAAGAAGAGCATATCCAGAGGGAGCTCTACAATGCATTCTGTCGATGGTCACATATCCAGAGGGCTAGGTTTTACAATGTAACTGGTGACTTCCCCGAATTCATGGTATGATGAACCACGATGTCCACTGTCATCACCCAACAAACAGAAAAAACAGAAGTTTCTCTCCCCACAGCTTTCCAGTCATTCACCAATGTCTTTGACAAGAAAGATATCACCAAGTTACCACCTTTGCAGCCTTATGACCATGTGATTGAACTCAAGGACTTGTTCATTCCTAAATGAGCCAAGAGTTATCCTTTGAACCCTGCAGAACAGATCGCCTGCAAGGAGTTCATCAATGAACATCTCAAAACAGGCAAAATCATTCCCTCGAAATTCCCCCAGGCCTCCCCATTCTTCTTTGTCCAGAAGAAAGATGGAAAGCAGCTTCGCCCCTGCCAAGACTATCAGTACCTCAATTCCCACACGATCAAGAATGCATACCCCCTTCCTCTCATCTCCGATCTCTTTGATAAACTGAAGGGCTCCTCCATCTTCACCAAATTTGACATATGATGGGGATACAACAATATCTTGATCAAATCTGAGGACCGATGGAAAGCTGCTTTCATCGCCCCATTTGGCCTCTTTGAACCTGCCATAATGTTCTTTGGAATGTGCAATTCCCTGGCCACATTCCAGGCATTCATGGACAATCTCTTTGGGGACTACATAGCAGAGGGATGGTTGATCATTTACATACATGGATGATCTCCTGATCCACTCTGCTGACCCTGCCCTACATGAAGAACGGACTCAGAAGGTGCTCCAATGCTTCCAAGAACACAAGATGTACCTCAAACTGGAGAGATGCACCTTCACTGCTGAAGAAGTGGAGTACCTTGGAATGGTAGTCAACAAGAACGGAGTCCAGATGGATCCCACCAAATTGAAGGCCATCACAGACTGGCACCACCCAGGAAATGTGAAAGATGTCCGGTCTTTCCTCAGCTTCTGCAACTTCTACCAGAAGTTCATCCCATCCTTCTCAGACATCGCTTGATCCCTCCTTGATCTCACAAAGGCCTCTTGTGAGTGGAACTGGGGACCAGACCAAGAGAAGGCTTTCTGGGGATTACAAGCCGCTTTCACCTGCTGACCAGTTCTGGCCTTCCCCAATACCTCAAAACCATTCACCCTGATGATGGATGCTTCATTGACTGCTTCTGGTGCAGTCTTGATGCAACATGATGCCAATGGCAATCTTCAGCCATGTGACTACAGTACCTCTCCCAGATGTTCTCTCCGGCCAAGAGGAACTATGATGTGTATGACTGAAAACTGCTCGCTATCATACAAGGCCTAGATGATTGGAGACAGTATCTTCTAGGCTCACCCTACCCTGTCACAGTCCTGACAGACCACAAAAATCTCACATACAGTATGTCCACTACAGTATATTGTAAGTATGTCCAATGTAACTCCTACAGAGTGTCCAGAGCAAGTCTGGGGCAAGTCTGGTATATGTAAGTCCTGTAGGCACTATCCAGAATATTACTTTGGATATGTCTGGACTTTCTCAGACATGCTCGGACTGGTTACTTTAGATTATTTAGTACATACTTGTGTAATCTATTCAACATAGATGCCCTGCTACAAAATATCATAAAGTAGTGTTATATGTAATACTATACAACTTGCAATAGATGGGAAGAGGAATTTGGAGCAAATTGTCGCTCCAGGTTCACATGATACACCCAGCATTCAAACATTCATTGTATCGAAATACAAGTGTACTCCAGGCAGAGGTGACAGCAAGGAAGGAACAATGTGGGAGACACTCACACCATATGAATGAAGAGAGTGGTGGAACAAACAAGATATGCTTGATGATAGGAAGTGAGGTTGTTCTAGTAGATTCAGAATGAAACTGAGGATAGTGGCTTCAAGAGAGACACTGATAGAACAATGAGGTATCTAGTAGAGAGCCTCAAGAACCTTATTGTATTGGGGTGCAGGAATGATTATATACAATACATGAATGTGCACAGACCAAGTTGTGTCTAACACTAACTAGGTATAGGAATCTGCATGGGTATGGATAACCCATGTGGGTAGTGGGTATGGGTACCCTGTGGGTATGGGTGTGGGTATGACCTCTGTACACCCATACCCATACCCACACCCATGTGATGGGTACACTTAGGGGTAGTGCCAGTTTGTACTAACATAAATACAATTTAGTAGTGTGTGTATTGTTTTTACTGGAAATACTCAGTCACCAG
>JBBPRX010000030.1:0-36308 GCA_038093195.1 Boletus fagicola
GAAGATACCACTTTTTCTTCGAGTGTTCCACAGCAGGAAAGCTCTCGACGTGATCTTCCAAGACCACTACCACAGGTGCCAACGAGAACGTCTGACGGAGGCGTCAGGCTCATGGGAGGACCTATGGAGCTACCCCCTGAATACCAGGAGCATTATTGATCCAGAGCTGAACGGATCCGGGGATCGTCTGTTCCTTTTCCTGCACCTACCGATCTTTTCACATGTGGCACTCTTTTCAGGTATTGGAAATGGAGAGTTCGAGCAAAGCAAATCTACACCATAGCTTGTTCAATAGCACATGGCGTCAATTTAGGTTTGACAACTGTATTAGAGCTGGACCTTTAACTTTATGTTGATACCAATAAGAGAATGCTTCTACGTTGCACAGTTCCATTCTGTTTCACACGAAATTTCAAGCTTTCAAGATTGGTTGAGTATTACAGACATAGAAGACAGTTGGGAAGCGCTCTCTGATGTGACCCTGTAAGCCCAACACCAGTTACCGACACTGCGGTGAACCCGCCGGTGATATTAATGGGTTCTGGGCTGGATGCGGTAACCAAATGTCCTGCAGATGCGGCTCCCATTTCGAGACTCGCCAGCTGGGCTTGTACACTGAACGACCAATGTTCAGTCGAATACTGGTGCTGCTACAAACCATAACTTTGCACGAATATTAGTATCGGTTCATTGGCAGCGAAGCTCCGTACCTCGCCGTGTAATAAGGTGCCCGCCTAAGCGGAACATCGACTCGTGCGTCACAAACACAACGGGTGACAAGGTACTCATTTGCGAAGCGTTCGATTTGCCGGTCGATAGATGCACGACCCTTCTATAATACAAGAATATGGACAAACTGATATAATGATGTGCGAAAAAGTAGCAAATGAAAGCTGGTATGATCTAAAGAAAGAAACAAGCCACGACGGGTACACACGACGCAAGCAGAGAGAAGCCAGCTCAAAATGTGTTCGCCCATGTCTCGAGATCAAAATTCGACGCCCGCGCCTGTTCTATCCATTGGTGTTTCTATTGGGGTCCTCGTTAGTGTGATCACTGTTTCTGAGATCTACAAACATACCAGCAACTCCTTGGGGGTCTTTCGGGCATCAGGATCTTTGAACAAACAGCTGTCCACAAAATCTTCTGCTTCCTTGGGGAATCGTCCTTCAGGAGTCAGCCGAGGAGCAGGCTCGTTTACGATGTGCTGAAGTAACTCGAGGATACTCATCATCATACCCCCTCCTTGTAAGCTAACACCTTTGGATTTTCGTCGGTCCTTCTTCGTATTCTTATCCTTGTCCTTCCTGACGGGTGGCAAATTCATGGTACTCGGGGAAAGGGTTCCTTCCAAGTCCGAGAGGTCAGAATCATCAGGATCTGACTCTGAGAAAGGAAAGCGGCCCAGTGCCAGCTCGATTAACGATATTCCAAGTGACCAGACGTCCGATTTAACGGTATATTGGGCACCTTGTATACGCTCGGGCTATACATCATGAGTATGACGCGATGTTGCACAACGAGAGACATACACTCATATAGGTCGACGTTCCGACAAAGGTATCCGCGATCGAATTAATGAGTTCTCCCGATACTCCAAAGTCGCATATTTTGATTTGCCCTTGGGAGTTGCAAAGGATATTCGATGGTTTGATGTCTGGTATGTGTGCATTAGCGCAGATCACCATGAAAGGGTCGGTAAGCATACCGCGATGAATGATGCGATGTACATCGTAAAGGTATGTCAAACCCTCTAGCACGGCTAATGCAACGTGCCCAACAACTTCGATATCAATAGCCCCAATCTTCTTATAGATACCGTCAAGAGACCCCTTGTCCATGTACTCCATGCAAATGCAAATGTTCGGGTCCGACAAGAACGCGCCATAGAAAGAGATAATATACGGAGAGTTGCAGTCATGCATGATGTGCAGCTCACGCAAAATTTGTTTGCGGACAGATGGTTTGGCATCAATAAGGACGATCTATGCATAACCAACGATAAGATGTCAGCAGACTCAAGCGAAGGATTGTAAGTAGCTCACTTTCTTCGCCATGATGGTCTTGGTAGGGGCGTGCTCGACCTTTTTGACGCTCCCACCATTACCCTGTCCAAGCTCCTGAAGATCCTTGAGATCCTCGTTTCGAAGGTCAAAACGCGTTTCTGCATTCATGTCCAAGTTGGCGAGCGTGTTTGAAAGGGTTGTATGATAATTCCGACGTGCAGATGCGGTACCTGTTGCAGGTGCAGACGGAGGACTGACGCTGGCCGCGAGCAGGTTCCCATCAGCATCGTTCGTCACGGGGGACTGACCGAGCTTTGGGGCATTTAAAGTCATGGGTGGCGGCCGTTTCTTCCCTTTTGCTACCCCTGTCGTTGCTGGTGCTGCACGTGTGGCGATCGGCTCAGGCTCTTTTAGCTTGGGTGACTGGGTGACATCGAGCTGCAGGGCCTTGAAGTTACGTTTCTTGCGGATGGGGGTTGTCATTGTGGCCGACCCAAGAAGTTCCAGCAAGAAAGACGGTGCCGCACAGCACAAAAGATGAGAGCGATGATGCGAAAGGCGGAGAGGGAACTTTGGAGGACTTCCCGTCAATTCGTCTCTCAGGCTATACAGAACTCTACATATTACATAATAAACCACCCATTTGTCTCGAGGTCGAGTTTGTATTCCTAGCGATGTCAGTGCGGGTGGTTACCACCCTTGAATCTTTGAATGATAAACGTCGACCGGTTTAGCTTTACAAGCCACCCAGATCACCATCAGTTTTAAGCGAAATGATTGGAAAGTGTCGTTGAGGAAAACAAGGGACTGCCCTTGTAGAAACAACTTGAAAGATATTCTCCATCGCACCCCCAATCTGGATCATCAGCGCTGGTTCGTGCTCTTCGGCGCAATGAACTTTGTCCCGGGAGAGACTTTGATGCGGCTTCCGTCGAAGAGTCCGAGTACGATCACTTCGTCGCCGGATGTCCCATAAAGTCATATTTGTTTCAATCCGTCGATCTCGGGGATCGGTTGAGAGAATTTCTCGGTATGAACAAGCAAGTACGGAAGGCGTGAGTAGAAGATACGCAGGTATACGCCAACGATAATGTAATGCAAGTGGAAGAACATACGACCCGTCAAAGAGCCGTACCCATTAGACGGCCTGACTGCGTTTCGTGGCTCGCTCTCTCATCCGAAAAATCGGTGACTACGAAATGTTCTTGCTCTTGCTCTTGCCCGTGCTCGGCCACTTCCACAACCGTGTGTATACTCGGTTGAGATTTCGGAGGCGACGTCTGTGCTGTGGACAACGAATTGCCTTGTTGCTGTACCAATGTCGGGCTAGAGAGTGAATCATTGGGCACGATACTCGCAATACTCGCGCGCGAGAGCGAGAACCTTGAGGCACGGTTCGACCAAAGTGATTGTATTCCAGCTCCAAGAGAGCTCAACGCCGCTTTCGTGTCCGAAGCAGCCTGTGCCATGCTAACAGGGTGCGGGGGCGAAAGTGCGCTTGCTGCGGATTCTCGCGAGGTCTGCCTGGATATGTTGACATCCGGTTTCGTGGAATCCGTCGTAGCTGTGGGGAGGCTAACTTCGGATTTCGTGATCTCAACAGGAACACCGTAGGGGCTAGATGTCACATCCTGCATGGAGGGAGAACTGACTGTTCGTTGTTGCCATCGCTCGCGAACACCCTCGACAGCTTTGAAGAAGTTGGTTGAACCAGCGGTGAGTGTCCGTGAAATGGCTTCACGCGTTGGTGCAAGCTGTTGTTCCAGTCTGAGGTCTTGAATACCTTCTGAAAGCCGAAGTCCTATATCAGACACCACTGACGGTTTCTCGTTACAGGGATGTCTAGTGACAGAGAGGAGATCAGAGTCGGGTGAGTCTCAGGGTTACAAACTAACCGAGGTTCAACAATGTCAAACAACATCGGATCCGTTGACCGATCCCAGACTTCATAGGCGTTTGTCTTGGTGAATTCAGCTATCCACACAGTATTGAAGTCCTCTAGCGTGCTTGCATCACCACCTGGTATGACATAAGCCTCAAAAGCGCGCGTTTACAACTATCAGCCTACCAGTCCCTGCAATGATAGTTCCGTTACCCTTGCTTTTCGACAGGAATTCCCGGTACCGCACTGATGCAAGTGCCGCAGATACATACTCCTCAAACTGTTGTTTATCAGTTATCCTCTTCGTGTATCAGGGAGGCTGCTGATATACCTTTGCTCTGAGATAATCGTCACTACCCTTGAAGCTTTGAAGAGCTCAATATCGAACACTCCAATCCGAAGGAGAAATAACGCACTGCATGACAGCTTTGGTGGGGTCAGTGTCGTCCCAAGAATCGTTTACGTCCCGGACGATTTCATCGACCCATTTGCGATCTGCAGGAGTGAGAGCAACCAATCGTTCCAGTCTCGGATTCCGAAACTCAAGGGTAGCCGTCTCGGTCTATGAAAAGTGGTCAAGCGATGGCTGATAAATAAAAAAGAGAAAAGTACATTCACTAGTAAATCTATCTCTTTCTGTTGCGTGACAATCGTATTAGTGCTTCCACAGAGCCAACTTTGAGAGTCCTTCAAGAGATCAATTTGTTGCAGGGGCAGATATGGCTGGAAAAAGGCATCCTAAAGAGAAAGATTCAGCTGAAATCTGTCGGTGCAGCATATACAGAACAACCTTTCCGAACAAGTCTAACGGCAGACCAATGTACGTCAGCATACTCTTCCGATCTGATGTTTTGAGTGAATTAGGTCGTGATAGCATGGGTGCTCGTGCTGCTAATGGAGGAGATCCACAATCATCCAACGTCTGAAGTAAACCTACACATAGTGAGCGAATGGGCGATTAGGAGCTGGTAGGCACAAACTGGGTATAAGGGAGATCAGTGAATATTGATAAGTGCACAACCTCTCCACGGGATGTCCATAAAACATGATCTAGAAAATGGTGAGCGAAGGTCAATGATGTATGTATGCTGACAACCTTCTTTTGTAGCATAAGAGCCTTCAACAGCACTAACACACGATGCCGAAAAACGTGAACGAATTCTCTCCTGTAAAACTACTCAGTGCAGGGGCAGGACGAGTGCCCAAGAACTTACAAACTGGTTCCTGTTCCCAGACAAGTCAGCAATTATCGCAAAAAAAAAAGTGAATTGCTGCTAACCTATGTATAGACCACTCTCCGTGAGTTGTGTTCGTAGCGACGTTTCCAGTGAATCCCCGAACTCGACTAGGATTTGCGTATCCGTGAAGTTTCTGCGGAATGGTCTTGGGGTCTCGCGAGAGAGTTAAGAAAAGAAAAGTTTACCTTTGAGCAAACAAGGCCATTGTGACGACTCCCAGTCGATCGCTATGTTGACTTATCAGAGTTGCACACTGACATAATTTACCCACTGACCGTATTGGACCAAACACTGGCTTGCTGGCCAAGACGATGACTGCTTTCTGGACGATGGAACGCGTCACATCGACGTCTTTGACGAGCAAGGTCGAAGCGGCGATTTGTCGGTTACATCTGTGAACACGTTCAACATGTTTCCGACGTGTGGTGTGGAGACTCACGATATCCCAAATATAGTCGTGGGGTTCGATACATCTGGGACGAGATGGAAGTAAGAGTAGTCTTCCAGAGACTGTATGGCAAGATGAGATTTGATATATATGCGCGACAGACGGAACACACCAGATGAGCGCCGTCCGGAAGGGCGAGAAAAGGAAGTATTTTCGCGATCTCCTCGTCTTTGAATATATCTCCTTGGCTGAATTCGATCTTGGGGCCAACCTAGTGCTGGGTCGACATGATAAACGGATGTCGCGTCCAACGAGCCTTACCAAATGATTGAAGTCCACCAAAGCGATCCCCAGCACCAGAGGACCATGGGGAGGCTGTAACAGCATTGATTCTGGCCGGGCCTTCCGCGAGTAGGTTGACGCGGCGGAGGTAAAGGAATCGGCATCGGTAGTGTCGGAAGCAGCCGTGGGAGGGTAGGTAACGGACGTAGTATGTGCCTTTGGTAGCTCTGGTTGCGAGGTGGACGGTGCGGCGGAAGTGATAGAGCTCGCTCTCCGTGCATCCAGATCGCTATGTGAATCGCTGACTTCGTCTGTTTCGGAGCCAAAGTCAATTTCGATGGAATCGGTCTGGGAGTCTCTTCTAGCGAAAAAGTCTTGTGCGCGTAACGGAGTGGTGACGGCGTGCGGAGAGTGAGGTGGGGAGGAGAGCGGGATTGAGCGCTGGGACGCGGTCTCTGCGTCTACATCGCTCCCATCGTCGTCGCGATAGGCTGGGTCGTCTGGGTCGTCGTGGGCGGCGATGAGGTCGTGTGGTGTTGACGACATGAAGTACTGATCAGACGAAGCGACTTCGCTTGTACAGACTCTGAGCGTACGCACGTGACGGGCTATCACCATCCACGTTTGCTGCGGCCCAGGCGGGGCATATGTGCTAATATTGCAAGTAGCTGTGCTGTGAGTTTTTCTTTCCCTCGGACCGCCAGGTACTATACCCACCTCTCAGACCGCCATGCTCCCCGCCCTCTCCTTCCTCGCCCTTCTCTCCCCAGCCCTGGCGATGCCATTCTCCTTTGTTGAATGGATCACCTGGGGTATACAATCTCCCTTCTTGCCCTCAATTCTCAGGGTAGATCCGCCCAAGGACGAGCTTGGCTGGGTTGACCCACGAATCCTGGGCGGGCAATTCGTGGATGTGAGCTTCCTCCCCTCCGCGACGACCTTTCATCTCACCGCCAAACTCCCCAGTTCACGACACCTAGATACGGGGAACCCTTGAATGTCGTTATATCTAATCTATCGGATCCATTCGTTCTCACAGATGAGGGTTTTCGTTGGTACTACAAGTAAGCCATCTTATTCCCTGCCCGTTGCAAGTATGTGGCTCACATTCACAAGGTCCATTGGGTTCTCAGAGGAGTGCCTTGGGTTGCATTACGGTCATGTCCACAAGGCAGACCTCGGCGACGGAGACGGCAGAAAATCTGAGCATATTCTGGCGCGTCAGCATTATTTCCCTCACTGGGGAACGTGCTGGGAAAGCCTCGTTGGTTAGCCATATGTCTTGACCTTTGTTGCAATGATGTTTTGACACTATATTTAGGAGGAAATCATTTCCGCGCTTGGAAACAAAATGGAACCGAGGCCAATACCAGTGCATGGTTCCTTGGGTGCGTCGAAAGAGCTATGTTTCTTGGCTCGTTGATTTATTCTGATATTTAGGGCGTCAAAGGAGCAGGTTCGCTCAACATTAAACAACTGTATCTCTACTCTTTGACTGAGACTCCGCATCAGGACTCCACCAAGCATCACATGATTGTCCCTAACGGATACAACATTGGGCGCGACTTGCTGGTCCAGTCCGCCGTCTCCGGCAGCTCGTGGAAAGGCATCTCATGGGTGACCGATGTAGAGTGGCGGGAAGGGCTTATCGAGCCGGGCTTCAAAGGTATTGACCGCGCAGGTGTCAACATACTGCCTCTCGCTTACCCACCTTCTCCGTGCAGGAATCAACCATGCCATCGCGCAAGATGGCCGCATCGCGATCCTAACTGTCCACCGTGTTTAACGGGCTATTTGACTTGTTTCGTTTATTTTGAACATCCCAGACAGATATTCTGGGTCATGGAACTGACCGTGTATACCATCGGACATTTCTTGTATTTATCCATATGCCATCCCCCCCGATTCCCCGTCGTTGTATATACCTCGTGGGCTATCCTGTGTTCGTTAGATTGTGCCATTATCTATGTATGTATGACACTTCTGTCACTCTGGTCAATGGTCATTGCATGAGTTTGGGGTGGCGATTGCAAGCCCCTCCATGTATTGAGTTCAGAATCATTAGCTATGCAACTCCCAACCATCTGCATGTGTTCAACGTTTACTGCTCGCATGCATGTGGCCCGACCGGGGGACCTTTCTAACTTCACTTCACCGCTCGTTCAACAAACATTGATATCAGTGGTATTTACCGATTATGAATACAACAACTGCATAGGCTAGTACAAAATGATGACGCATCGCAACATTGAAGGACAAGAACAGACATACAGACGATCCAAACCAGAAAACGTTAATGACCAATAAACTCTCGAGAGAAGCTCAGCCTGAGCACATCACACACGCCTCCTTGTTCTCGAGAGAACACATCAGCTTGGCCTCCTCTAGCTCGCGGTCCTTCTGACGCTGGAGGGCTGCAGCGTACTCGGGATCAATCTCCTCATTTTCTGCAGTTGTCGAGTTCGAGGTAGCACCCAGCGACGAAGTAGAAGGGACTGGGGCATTTGTTCTGGTACTGCGTATGGGAGAGGGTGATGCCGAAGGTGTTGGTATGCTATTGCCATTCCGTTCTGCGCCTCGTGCTTTGTTGGATGTCTCCAGCATCTTAGCAGTCTTGAGAGTGTTCTGATCGATCGTGAACTGGATAGCCTGGGCAGCAGGGCGCGTACGGAGGTAATACATTCCAGTCTTCAACCCTTTCTTCCATCCATAGAAGTGCATGCTCGTGAGTTGACCCAGAGTAGGAGCTTGCAAATGGATATTCAAGCTCTGGCTTTGACATATAAAGGCGCCGCGATCTGCAGCCATGTCGATGACTTTCTTCTGGCTGATTTCCCAAACAGTTTTGTAGATTGCTTTGATATCGTCGGGGATACTGGGGATATTGGCTACTGAGCCATTGTGCGCGATTATCATGTTCTTCATCGTGTCGTTCCAGAGGCCACGCTCAACAAGGTCTCTGAGAAGCCACGGGCAAACAACCTGGAATTCACCAGCGAGGACACGACGAGTGTAGATGTTACTGTACATCGCTTCAGCCACCAATCCACTGCAGAAGGCACAAAACTGACCTGGTGTACGGCTCGAAGCATTCGTTGAACCCAAGGATCTGACTCGTCGAGGCCGTAGGCATAGGAGCAACCAGCAGCGAGTTCCTCAACCCAATTTGAGCAATCTTCTCCTTCAAGGATGCCCAATCCCAAAGGTCGGTAGGCGTGACCCCCCAGAGATCATACTGCAGCTGGCCGTGGTCTGCAGGACTGCCACGGAAAGTCTCATAGGGTCCTTCCTTTTCCGCCATCTCACAGCTCGCCTCGAGGCCTGCATGGTAGATCGTTTCAAAAATCTTCAAGTTCAACTCCCTGGCTTCCACAGAGTCGAAGGGAAGGCGGAGAATCATAAAGGCGTCAGCAAGACCCTGAACGCCAAGGCCGATGGGCCGATGGCGCATGTTGGATCTGCGGGCCTCGGGAACAGGATAGTAGTTGGTGTCGATGATGCGGTTGAGGTTGTATGTAACGACCTTTGCGACATCGTGGAGCTTTTGGAAGTCGTATTGGCCGTTCTTGACGAAGGTAGGGAGAGCAAGAGACGCAAGGTTGCACACAGCAACTTCATCAGGGGAAGAATATTCGATAATCTCGGTGCACAAGTTAGATGACTTGATTGTTCCGAGGTTCTGTTGATTAGACTTTCCTGATGGGGGGTGAGTTGGTAACGACAAACGACAAATATGCACGTACGATTAGCAGAGTCCTTGTAAACCATGAAGGGCCCCCCAGTCTCGATTTGTGCCTCCAAGATAGCGTACCAAAGTTTCTGCGCAGGAACAGTCCTCCGTGCGCGGCCTTCCTTTTCGTATTTCTCGTACAAAGCTTCGAACTCTTCACCCCAACAATCAGTCATCCCAGGCGCCTCATTGGGACAGAAAAGAGACCAGTCCTCGTTCGCCTCCACACGCTTCATGCTGGAGGGGACCATTTAAGCTAGTGCATGGCGCGAGGAGGAAATAACGCACAAGAGATCAGGGATCCAAAGGGCGTAGAAGAGGTCGCGAGCACGAGCCTCTTCCTTACCGTGGTTCTTGCGGAGATCAATGAAGTCAAATACATCGTCGTGCCAAGGCTCCAAATAAATTGCGAAGGCACCGGGACGCTTGTTGCCTCCTTGATCAACGTAACGTGCCGTCGCATCGTATGCACGGAGCATGGGCACTATACCGTTTGAGTAGCCATTGGTGCCTGCGATGTACGATCTACAAGAAAATATGTCTACTTTGTCCGACGAATGGCATAGGGAATACACTTACCCCGTAGCCCGGATACAATGGATGCTCAAACCAATACCACCAGCAGTCTTGCTGATCATGGCACAAGTTTTCAGAGTGTCATAGATGCCTTCAATCGAGTCATCCTTCATGCAAACAAGGAAACAAGAACTCAGTTGTGGGTGGGGTGTACCAGCATTGAAAAGTGTGGGTGACGCATGCGTGAAGTATCGTTCGGACATCAAATTGTACGTTTCCAATACGCGTTCGATGTTATCACCGTGAATGCCTACCGCCACTCGCATGATCATGTGCTGAGGGCGTTCTGCAACACGACCGTTGATTCTGAGCAAATAAGATCTTTCGAGTGTCTTGAAGCCAAAGCTGCACCAGCCAGTTAAACAACTAACATTTAGACTAATGACGACTCACAAATTGTAGTTGAAGTCGCGGTTATAGATGATGGCAGAGTCCAGCGTGGCAGCGTGTTTCTGTACAACATTGTACGTGTCCTCTGAGATCATACCTGCCGGCTGACCATTCTTCGGGTTGACTGTGAACCATCAGTGAAACATCTGTCAAACATTGAATTGGCCTACCATACTCGTACAGATCTTTGATCACCGCGGAAAAGTTCTTTTTTGTTTCCTTGTGCAGGTTAGATATAGCGATACGTGCCGCAAGGACTGCATAGTCTGGGTGTTTCGTGGTGAGACATGCAGCAGTTTCTGCGGCAAGATTCTAAGGCGACGTCAGAATACACATAAGTTGGCACGTGTAGAAACTGACATCGAGTTCGACAGTAGTGACGCCTTGGTATACACCAGCGATCACTTTTTTTGCCACTCTGCGTACTATCAATGTCTGGAAATAAATGTCCGACATGAGACTTACTCAATAGGATCAACATAGTCTATATCGAGACCATAGCAGAGCTTGTTTATCCTCGCCGTGATCTATTGCTCGAGTAAACAAAATCATCGTGGTGCAACTGACACACAATGTACCTTATCGAACTGTACATTCTCCTTACGCCTGGGTTGAGACATGTCAACGAGACGCGTCGCGTCACGCTTGAAGAAGTAGCTTACCCATCTGCAACGTGCACAGTCAACTTCGGCTGATAAAGGGGTTTACAAATACTAACCTCTCTTGAAAACATAGGCCATGAGTGAGTTAAAATACAAGATAGCGATGCTAGCAGACGGAGGTGGAGATGGTGGAACGGACGAAAGGGAACAAAGACGCGTCACGAAGAATTTAAATGGGGATTTCGCGTGACTGATCGTCACAAGTCGCGCTCATCAACAATGTCACACCGCGTCGTGTCGAGTCACGTCCCTCCAAACGAAGTTGCTTCAACTAACCCATTAAGATGCCAAACGCCCCGGTAATCCACACGGGCGATCCTGCCTACGCCTCACCCGTCATCCGTGCACCCTCACCTGCCAGTTCCGTGGGTACAGCATATGGACCAGACGAATCCAACCAATCAGACCAGGAGCTGAGTCCAGAAGCATTCCAACAGAAATGGTCCTCGAAACTCAAGCTAGACGGCCCGAGGATCGAGGAAGAGCTCACGTCATTCTCCGCATTGATTCAACCCCTGCCTCAGAATCAGATAGAGGAGAAAAGTTGGTGGTCCACACATGAACACACAGCCCAAGCTTACTTTGTCCAGTGTTTTTCGACGTGATCCTGCGAGGTCTGAGGGCTCGCATACAACATCTAGAGGAAGAAGAGATTATTCAGCAAATGCTTAGGCGAGGATCGCGGATAGGCATGGAACCGCCCCCATCGGACGACAACATCGATAATCTGATGCGTAGCATGGTGGCCATGTCGACGGCAGACACCCACCAAATATCCGACGGCCCTTGGAAGGGAAGATCCGGCAACGTTTCAAACGATTCATTTAATTACGAGGATACCGTTGTCAAGGGAAAGCAAAAGATGTAAACTGGAACATTTGTTGTACAGTAGCTGTGGTAGTGCAGCAGTATGCCTATAATGGAGCTGTAGAGTTGACAGGAGAGGGTGCTAGGTCCTGGTCAATCAGTACTCCCCACCTTCATGGAAAAAGTCTGGTAGCGAATCACTGATATGCTTTATCGCATCTTGGATGCCTCGCTTTGCGACTGACTTGCACTCGTGGTGCATGTACGTCGCAGAACCCCACTTGTCAAACTCCTTCAGTATGACCTGCAGCTTTCCGATCACATTGGCCGCGCCAAGAGCGAGTATCCCGTCTGCTCGCGTTTTCTCCTTCCAGAACTCCGACCAGCTCTGGGTGCAACCGTGCTGATGCCAAGTAGTTCCACAAGAAGGTGCATGCTCGAAATGTATGGGGATTGCGCGCAATTTCTCCCATGCTTTAGAGAGACGGTGATATCCAGATAGAAGGCGTAGCTGCTGCGCAGGATTGACGACGAGGCGCTCCAACCCGTCGGAGCTCTCGTGTACATCGCCTTCTACAAGGTCATTGCCGTTCTCATCCCGGCCACAGATGAACACAGATCTTTGTAGAACTTCCAAGTATGCCAGACCCCGCAGCTCCCCGAGATTCAGATCATCCGCCAGAGACATTGCCAGGTAGGAAAAATGGAGTGATACTGGCATGAGCTGCCGGAGCAGTGTGATCATAGTTTCCAGAAGGTTCGCATGTCCACACGTTTGCGCAAGCTGCACCAAGCGGGACATTTGGCGCTTGCTCTCGGCGAACGCAGATTGTGGTGAGTTAGTGGAAAATGGAAATCCAATTGGGATAGTGTCGAGTAACGGGGATGGCTTTCTCTCGATGAATTCTTGAATTACATCCAACGCCCAGGTCTCGATTGACTTGAATGAGTACTTGTTGGCCACTTTAGCAATGTTTATGAAGCGATTAAGGTCAAGACGAGGACCTCGGACGACCATTATTTCATGTGGGCTGTTATTTGTGGACAGATAAGGGTGAGGGATCGGAAATCGGTTTAATAGTCTTACAGGGCATATAGAGACCAGAGGAAGCTGCGGAACTCTTCAGGAGTATCCCCGTGCAAGACGATCGGATTGTCATCCGACGCACCCTCTACAGTGATGTTGCCCTGAGGCAGAGTAAACAGGGTGCTAAACGAAGAAGAGTCCGCTGACAGAATACTACGATGAAGCTACAATGACGATCATTTACCTGTCTCGCACGAGCAGATAAGAAAATCGTACGTTGAATAGGGTGTTCCCGACGCGCAGAACGCAACTTCCATCAGCCATGTAAAACTGTGGATCCCGGCATAGTACGTCTGGTTCCTGTGGGATTCTTGACGATGGTTGGGAAGCATCCATGGCGCTCGGGCTTGGGCACGAGTCCTGGGGCTGAGCTCGTTCATGGACGGGCGAATCGGAGCGCTGAGTGGGCGGCAGCGCCACGAGGCCTGTGGAAAACGCATCGTGTGCTGTAGGGATGAATGGCGTTACAACTGAGTCACTGTCGTTCTCCATGCCCAGATACTATGTGCCACTGTGATAAGAGGTTCGTGAAGCTGCTACAGCAGCAATATTAGGTCCAGCATCGGATTAGGTCATGAACAGTAAGATCTCGAAAGGATTCCGACTCTGGGCTGCCGTTCTCAGGCCAAGTTTATTAATGGATTCACCTCACAGTATATAAGCCTGGCTAGGCTGCCAGGTCCGATTGCCATGTATTATCTACTTTGAACACGCCTAAGACTTAGATTCGGGTAAAGCGGTTTGTTGAACAGTCCAGGCTAATATTATACAGCCACTTCAGAAGTAACGCGTTCATGTGGCTGTGCTCGAGTTAGCTATCGCGTCGTCAATGGCGTCGAACGCGGTACGTGCCCAGGTTGCTGCGAAATGGCAGGAGTCCTTTTCCCGTATAAATCGCGCGGAGACGGGGATATCAGGTCTTATGGGCTTTAGCCATGTACGTGTTCTTCCTGAAACTCGTTACGGATATCCATCATGTTTGAGCAGGCTTGGACATTGGCGACAGCATTCCTAAAGCCATACGACTTGAATGACCCAACTCCTCGCCCTCAGTACGGTGAAGTGACCTCTTTACTTTTACTTTTCTCTGCGAAGTAATAAGATAGTTCTCCACTAGACATGCGTCATGTTAGGGAAGCCTTCGACACCATCAACAAATGCAGACGATTACCAGTCATGCTTGAGGTCTTTCTTGGTTCGATCCGTGACTCCATCTTTCTCCGGCTCGCAATCTAACCCGTCTTTACAGAGGATTTGCATAAAAGCCAGCACCTGATTGCGCGCGAGGTCGAGGTTTACATGAATCTTTACCAAGTACGTCTTCGCACAACTCTCTCACCTGATCCTCACGTGGTTTTAGTCCAACTCGGATCCGGAAACAGTAAGAGCACTTATCTTCCGACTTGTTGAATGGTATGACGCTTGGAAACCGAATGCTGAGTGAATCCCTGTCTTCCGTCCCTTGCCCGCATATTGGTAACACATTATCGACAGACTCGGTCAAACTATAATATCCGCATATACACTTGCATTTCAAACCCACCTATTCTCCATCCTCCCCGCTTCCTTTGCGCGAGGGGTCAAGGCGCTTGTCGCCGCGACGATCGTCAGGACAGTATCACAACCGTCTGATCAGCAAGACCGCTCTCTCTGGCAGGCTTTTGACACCCTGAGCCTCATAGAACGTTATGAAACACTTATAGCCAGCGTAGGGTACGAATACATTGAAGCCCACGTGCTGCAAATTTGTGCTGGTTCATGGGAAGAACCAATGTTAGCCAACCTTCGTGCCTGGATGATCCAGAAGATTGTACCATGGATGATATGGCCATTCGCTAGAGGAGCAACTAGCGGTAATGCTCATATTCTCTTATGTATCCTGTTATTGCTCATTTCGCAAAGCTGACGAGGCAAAAACGATGATGCAAGGCGTCGGATCCAGGTTTGACTTCCATATGCATAAAACACTTTGTGACTTGCGGTATGTAAATGGTCGTTCTCGTAGTGCTGATATATTAATTTCCGTCGTAGTACACGCGAGATATTCGACATCATCGTAGACTTCCCAGATTCTACTGGCGCTCTCCAAGACCTCAAGGTAGCCTTATTTGCACGATAACCTCGACATTCTTTCTATACTTACCAATTTGAGCATAGGAATGTTTGCAGAGGGTTGATCAACGTGCAGAATTAGTCCAATCTATTCGACAAGCGTGGGTCACGTAAACATGAAATCTTTACTGTGGCTGACAAATTCTCCAGGAACAAGAAACGCCTACTTCACCCAGGAGCGGACACAAAAGATATTCTCCTGTCCTATGTTTCAACGATCAAATGCTTGAGAATCGTGGATCCTCCAGGCGTTCTCTTATTCAAGGTGGCAGATCCAATACGTCGGTATCTCCGGTAATGCCATTACTCTGTCATCGCAATCTGCTTGTTTATATCACTTCAAGAGATCGGCCAGATACTATCAGATGCATTGTCGCCAGTCTAGTCGGTGATGGTGAAAGCGGCGACTCATTGATAGATGACAACGAACCTATTCAACCTCTTCAACAACCCGAAATAGAAAATTATGCCGATCCTGAATGGACACCCGAGCCAATAGATGCTGGTCCTGGTAAATCTCTTCACTTGTTGACCGTTTTTAGTATATTTGACTTCAACAAAAGATTTTCGCGCTAGCAAAACGAGTGATGTCATAAGCACCATCGTTAGCATATACGACTCAAAGGACCTCTTTATCAAAGAGCTTCAAGTGTTGCTTGCACAACGGTTACTTGCAATCAAAGATGGTAACTTTGACCGGGAGGTTTGTCCCTCGTTTGGATTCATCTATGATGTATTGGTAATCGTTTTCAAGCGACGAAATATCGAAATTCTGAAGATTCGCTTCGGGGAGTCAGCTTTGCAGGTTTGCGAAGTGATGCTTCGGGACATGACAGATTCAAGGCGAATCGACCAACATGTCCAGTCCCAGCGAACTGTAAGCATCAATGCACCTTGATCACGAGACCATACTCACAGGCGGAAGAGCGTCATACATCCAACTATAATCTCACGACATTTCTGGCCAGCTCTGGAAACCAGCAGCATTGTTATGCCGGGTCAATTTCAGGAGTGAGTCTGCTGCCGGCCCATTGCATACAAGCTCACCTTTCACGATAGCACGCAAGAAGAGTACGCTAAGGAGTTCACTACTTTCAAGCCTGACAAAACTCTGCGCTGGCTGCCTCATCTCGGCCGAGTGCAACTTGAACTTGAATTCGACGACCGCAAAGTCAATGCGGACGTTCCACCTCTAGAAGCTGCCTTTATTGAGCTTTTCTCGGAAAAGGGTGCGACATATTCGGCCCGAACGTCCCGTTACGCTGATCACGACCATTTATAGATACGTGGACCGTTGACGAGCTGATGTCCAGGGTAGGCACTGTTAGCCGTAGTGCGGCCTTGAAGTCGCTTGCTACATGGGTCGACATGCATGTCCTGAAAGAGGACAGTGAACATGTGTTCAAGTTACTTTCTGTAGGGGAAGAACCAACGCCAGGGACCAAGACAATGATACCAAAACTAGGTACATTTATCCCCGTTGCCTTACCCGTCCTGCCCTCGTGCTGAACATTCAACCTGTAGCTGTCGGAGAGGATGCTTTGTCACCAATGATGAGTGTGCAGCAGCAGCAAGCAGAACAAATGAAAGTTTATTGGAAGGTAGAGAGACACTCTTACGTGCACCTAGGTGCAATGATTGACATCCCAGTTGCAGTTCATTGAAGGCATGCTCACAAACTTGGGCTCGCTACCGCTAGACCGCATACAAACGATGCTCAGGCTTGCCCCTGGTTATGATCGCACTATTGAGCAGCTTGGTAGCTTCATGGAAGCTGCGAAACGAGAAGGACTAGCTACCGCCAAAGACGGGATATGGAGATTGGGGACATAGGTGATGATCGTGTAAGATACTTTCTAAACTCATGTGACACATGGACTGTACTATTCTCCAGAGCCGCAGTGCGCTTTGATTGAGTCCATTAGTTGACTTTTGCGATCGCGGTGGGTGAATCTATCTCCCGAGCATTACCTGGAAATGCTGCCTGGCGTAAGGGATAAGTACTCTTGCTTGGTGACTTTTTCTGTTGCTGCAACTGCGGCTGTGGAGAAATCTGTGAGCGGTCCTAGATCTGTGACAAGTTGAAGGAGAAAAGGTAATGTTGCACGAGGACCGGCCGAATCTCTTACGCAGCACGTGCTTGGCCTCAACAAGTCAAAAGAACATCTCTTGAAAGCAGGTCAGCGTATTCATGCGAGTTTTAATGACTTCTGATTCATGCATGAGTAGTCGCGCCAGTGGAACCCATTGGCATAATAGATAGGCCGGGAGCCAATGGGTCCATTTCAATCAGTATGACGCGACCGATGCTTACACCAAGGCATGGTTAATGATTGCTTTGGCTCAGGCTGAGCTACTGGACGGCCAAATCATCTCTGGCCCGGGCAGTGAGTAAAATATTTGGTCTGTCACATCTTTCACACTATGTCATAAAAATCCCGGTTAGTCAGAGCTAGCGTACGCTCGCAAAGTACATGATTTTAGTTAGTCTCAACGAAAAGACCACTATTAGAATGACGCCGTTCATGTAGCTTCATAGTGTCAAGCAGCACATCGAGGATACATTTAAATTGTTGTGGAATTGAAGCACTTTTGAGAAATGACCAAGTATGTGATCGACGATAGAATGACTGCGGTCTCCGTCGTCCGAGTTACTTAACCTTTGTCATTATCGTTTGTCTTGCGGCGGGCTAGCAAACTTGACATAAGCCTCATGCCCCGCTACCTGAGCGCCGGGTGACGGTGCTAAGCGAGTTCCGGTTTGTCTCTCTTCACATATGTCATCGCCAACCCTGACACTATTCTCAGAGGTCAAACAGAGCATATAAAAGGGCCTGACCATGGCCATCCATCTCCAGCAGCTTCAGCTTAGCTCTCTTCCCTGTCTCGACGGCTTGTGTTCTCTGACTGTAACCGGATCTGCACACGATGACCCACAACGAGCTCTGGTTGACTTACCACCAAGTCTCCCGTTGCAACAAGCCTGCTACGGCCCAGCTCATCGAGTTGGAGTTCCAGAACCATCGGCTCGTGGACCTGGAGGATGTCCTTGAACATCTTTTCCGCCAAGGTTTCATCGAGGCTAAGCACCGGCCTGTCTCTTTCTGGGAACATCATGAAGGTCAGCGTGTCAGCGGCGGACACTTGGTCGAGGAGCTTCTGAAGAATGGTGCTGGCAAGTGTCCTCAGACAGCTCTTCGTCTGGTCATTGGTAAGCAACACGAACGAAGTGTTTATCTGATGCTGATGTAGTTCTCAGCGGATTCTACGCCCGCTGTCTGGTTCAGCTACCACTATCTTCACAAGCCTGTTGCACCTGTTGTTACGCAGCGTGTTAGACTTGATGTCCCTGAGACAAAGTTTGAGATCGTGGCTCAGTTGACAAACCACATCTTCAACAGAGGGTATCTTCCGTGTCACTTGAGGAGTAAGGTGTACTGGCAAGCAGCATGTGGACGGAGGGTTGAAGAGCACGAGAACTTGCAGGCACTGTTGGAAGCAGGGGAAGGTGTCTGCGAGACTTCATGTCTCCGCTTGAACATCGGTAGGTTGGATGTTTGTTGAGGTTAGAGTCATCTGATGATGGTTCGGCAGATCAAGCGCCCTGCAACTGTTCTGGGAAGTGCCCATTTGCGCACTGCTAGGGAAGGGGTTGGGTAGTTTAGCTGTTGTTCTGGTGAAAGCCTGTCTTGAGTTGTTCGAAATGCTTCAGCTGTTGCTTTTTGTCGTGATAGTGTCGATAATCCAAGACAGGGGCTGATTTCGGATGTATCGGCGTTTAGGGCCGGTGCAATGAGCGTTCTCTCGACGGTGTGATGCTCGCGAAGTGTTGCCGTTATCAAGTCATGGGGAAGCAAGCTCAACATTATTCTGCGCTTTCGCAGCCAACCCTGGCGATGAGCGAGCTCGTATGCAAAACACTCGACCACGATGCCACAGACATGCTAATCGACAAGTGGCTCGAACATCGCAACGACGCGTACTGGGAATGGTTCCAAGCCGTCAGGGAGCGCAAGCACGCATCCAACACTCTAAGACGTCAGGTCATAGCCTGGAACAAAGGAGACTTCGTTCCAGAGAACATCTTCTGTCGAACGGTTGACACTGGCCGTCTGATCCCTCTCGACCGAACCTGGACCACCCATGTCTACCATCACAGATCAATGCAAGACAGAAAACTATCCATGATGCCCGTCGTTTTCACAATGGTACGTCACGTCATTCAATGACCAATTATGTCCGTGCTTATCGCTCCTCTTGTCAGCTTCCCGAGCTCATGCTCTTACGGGGCATGCATGATCATGGCTGCGATGATGTGTACATTATCGTAACAGATTTGAAGCGACAAGAGATGGACGACGTTACAGAGTATTTCAAACTTGTGTGTCGGTATGCGTACGGTCGTCGAACGTGTAAACCGAGCATAGCAGGCCAAATCCAATATAATCGTTCGTCATCCACCCCTGTTCATGCTTTAAAGCCTCATTCGTTCTTCGCCCCACCCAGACATGCGACTGTGTCACACGCTACTCAAACAGCGACGTACACCGTGCTTTCCGCAGATCGACCTTGCTTTCCGAGCAATACTGTACGAAAAAAGACCGCCATTCATCATCCTGTTCTCACATCAGACGACCTCTTACTCCCAAATTCTCTTCACGCATCCTCTCTTCGTACCCGCAGAAGACATATTCTTCGACTTCCCTAGTGGATGCCCAAATCCCTGCTGCAACGACGACTGTGAAATGATTCGCTTTCCTAGACGGGGTATCGAAGGGGCAGCGGTTCTCTCAATAAAGCGCGGTGGTCGCCACGGGAAAAAGATTAAAGCAAAGGAGATGTGCAATTGGATTGATTGCGATATCTGCTTCGGCGAGGAGACCCAACGATACGCTGAGAGTAGCGGCGGTTCCGAGGGTTCTCAGAGCAGTGTTGACTGCGCCGACGCATCGTCCACAAATGGACTTGTCTGTAGCAAGTGCAGGTTAGTCAAGTACTGCTCTCCTGAGCATCAGAGGAAGGACTGGGACGAGCATCGTCGTGTTTGTGCGAGGCCTGCTTCATTGTGAATCGGCCCTTAAAAGAGCACTGGGTTGCTCCGACGTCTTACTCTAGTTTCCACTTTGCATTCCTTGTCATCCTTTTTTCTACGCCGACAGGCCCGGTGTCGTTGTAGTTACATCGTTGTACCTGTACGAGACTGTATCCAGCTCCATGTGAGTGGAGTCAAGCCCCTGTGACCAACTGGATGAGATTCCCACCGAATCAATCCAAGACCATCATGTCCATCCGTTATCTGACAACCAGCCTTGCCCAACAGGTGAATAACATTCGTTGTACCCGTGTACCGTGACCGATGCCAACGTCTTAGATTGACGAGGAACTCATGAACGCATTGGGGGCGTTTAGTATTGACCAGGTACAGGATAGCTCGCATTTTTTATGTTCGAATGAATTTGATTACTATGCTATGGTTGAAGTTGATGGAACTGGCCGGACTTGCATGCGCTCAGACACTTGCAAAAGTCTACGACAAAGAGAAGTATCGAAGAGTTCTCGTTTGCTGTGGACCTGGTAATCAAGGTGGCGATGGATTAGTAGCGGCAAGACACCTTGGTTCGTCTCTTGTTAACGAACCATCGAAAAGAAGATGACGTTCATTGCGACCAGGTATGTTCGGCTATGAACCCACAGTCTATATGCCCAAGGTACCTGTACTTGCATACGTCCGATGGGAGACATGTCCTAACTCAAGCATCATTCACTAGCCAGGGTCGAAGGATATATACAAGGTTACCCTGTTCTATGCACGTTTGTTCTTGTTCCTAATTGTCTTCCTCGCATAATTTGGCACAGCGGTTGCACAGGCAGTGCGATAACATGAAGATCAAGTCTCTACCCCCTGATGTCACCCTCGACGTGCTTCGTTCGACCCTCTCATCATCTGACGTCATCCTGGATGCCATCTTCGGCTTTTCATTCAAGGGTCCCGTCCGCGCACCTTTCGATGAGGTCTTGCCACTTATTTCATCCTCGAAAAAACCTATTGTCTCTGTCGACATTCCTAGCGGATGGGATGTTGAAAAGGGTGACCAGGAAGGGGTGGGTATTGTTCCCGATGTATTGATAAGCTTGACTGCGCCGAAGGAAGGCATGCGGTCTTTCAAAGGACGACACTTCCTTGGAGGGAGGTTTGTTCCCAAGTTAGCCTCAGTTACCACTTCTCTCCTGGCGGGGATTCTGACACTGATTGCAGAGCGATGGAGGAGAAGTTTCAACTCAACCTACCCGAGTACCCTGGATTTGACCAGATTGTCGAGCTTCCTCGAGAGCAGGAATCTCAGCGGTTGTGAGACTGTAGTTGCCACTCCTACACTACGATACATTATCCCGACTGCTCTTAGCACTACAGAAAGCGTCCGAATTACTCGAAGAGTCAAGAGACTCAGGTTCTTCTTTCTAGTCTGCATACGAGAGTTTTTTCTCAAACGACCTGATATGCTTTCATTCAGTAGGGTCTTCCAACTCCGGACACCACTCAATGTCCCAGTCTAGTCATTGAGCTCCGTCTGAGTCTCGTCCTGCTCCGCTCAAGGCTCTTCATCAAGGAAATGATACGATGATGCGTACCTTGGCGAATCTGCAGTCCATTGCGGCAGAGTTAGATGAACAAATTACCCGACGAATCTAACATAAACGTTTCCGTTTCTTATCATGTACATTTCTGCGAGGGCGGCGAAGCTGACAGCGACAACTCAATACATTCCCTATCCAGAGCTATGCGGCGCATCATTTTGGATTCCCTTTGAAAGCAAGTATACTCGGCCCCTGTCAGAGAATCTGCAGAACCGCATCACGGGGTTCAATCTACGCCGATGCTAGCGCTGATGGGTGACGCGGTGTGCCTGTTTCTGGGGATCCATCGAGCTTTCGCAAAGACATGTAGATGCTTGTTAAATTCGACGCATCCCGGCGTTTTCCCCGAAAATGGTTGTTGTGGTATACGATGAGCGAGGTTCGCATCGCAGGCACGTGCAGATTCTGTCATAGTATTTCTAACCATCGATGATCGGATCCAGGCTGTAAGTAGTAAGTAGCTAGGTAGTATGCTGGTGAAACGACAAGCACCGAGAATAAGTACAATTCAAACTGAATGAACTGCAAGCAATTTCTTACGAACGCTCTATAGTCGGTTGCTACCGTACCTTAGGTGAGGGTACGGTTGAGACGTGTCTTGGAAGGAATCCGAACTTAGGATCAGTTTACCGATCTGAGCCGATGGCAATCACGGTGATGTGACAGGGTGCGGCGATAGTCCAGGAGTAACTACAATAAAGTCCCCTAGTTCAACCGAGGTCAACCGGTGTACCGCGTTGGTACTTCCCTGTACTACTTCCGCAGTCTAACTCTGCATCTTGAAACGCTCGGAAGCTGAAACGTTAATGGTTGTCTGCTCCTCGAGCCAAGTTCCATGCATTTGAACCATTTGATTTTCCTGCAGCCGGGTTGGATTGATCGAGCAACCAAGTATGCTATTAACTATCAATACGATTGTAGTGTAACTCAGTTGACAATCCTGGCTTGCCACAACTCAAGCGCTCACGGATCTTTCCGGCCCGCGTTATCAGGAGTACACAGAGATTAGTACGACCGCTCACTACACTCAGGACTTGACGTTGATAATTCCCCCACACCTCGATGAACTTGAACTTTCGCGCATATCCCCATGACCTTTCCCCGAAGGTTCTAGAGGCAAATGATCTTCAATCGCTCGCCAAGTACATGAAATCCGACAGCTGTCGGAACGTATTTCTCATGGTGATTTCATCGCTGTCGTTTCATGTATGTCATGAGATTAATGCAGGACTGTGTAGTTAGGTGCCGGTAAGATTTACCTTGCTGGTCAGGAGCGACTAGCTCAGGTTCGGGCAGGTGTCAGTACTTCCGCTGGCATCCCTGACTTCAGGTCACCGGAGACGGGTAGGTAGCTCGTATCGTTCGTTGATTTGTCAGTCACACTCAGTGGTTCGAATTACGATAGGCTTATATGTGAGCACCATCTTACGAGACTCTGAGTAGGCCCTGTGAGAGTCCTTTCCTGACTGGCCAACTCATTTCAGGCCAATTTGGCTCGGCTTAATTTACCATACCCAGAAGCAGTGTTCCAGATAGACTTCTTTCGAAGGAACCCGGTACCTTGTAAGTAACAGATCGTACTGTAAGCACACAGGACTGCGACTCACAATTATGCGTCACCAAGTTTATACACTTGCGAAAGAGCTTTACCCGGGTCGCTATCGGCCAACCATCACTCACTCATTCATCAAAGTGCTGCATGGGCATAATCTTCTCCACACTTGCTTCACCCAAAACATTGACACGCTTGAGCGGAGAGCGGGAGTCCCAGAGAAGAAGATCATCGAAGCTCACGGAAGCTTCGCCACACAGCGATGCATTGAGTGCAAACGCCCTTATGATGACGAAAAGATCAAGAACGCTGTCATCGATTCTGTGATACCACGGTGTGAGCATTGCCGCGGGCTGGTTAAACCCGATATCGTATTCTTTGGGGAGGCTGTACGTACCCTATGTTTCGATCGCCGTGGCTTCCGGGCTGATTGCTGGCCAGCTCCCACCCCAGTTCCACGTATCGATCCGCTCACTACGAAATGCCGACCTATTAATAGTGATGGGAACATCGTTGACTGTTCATCCATTCGCGTCCCTGGTGGACTTGGTGCCAGATGACTGTCCTCGTGTTCTAATCAACCAGGATGAGGTCGGAAATTTTGATAGGGAAGACGACGTTGTTTTATTAGGAAAGTGCGACGATATCGTCCGGGAGCTCTGTCGTGAGCTTGGATGGGAGGAGGAACTCGAGAGAGCATGGGCAGCAACCGCAGACAGTGTAGAGGTGGATGACAAGGCGGCTGTGTCAGAAGCGAAAGTGAAGGTTGGTGAAGAGTTGGACCGCATCACGAGAGACATCGAGAAGTCTCTCGCAATTTCCAAAGACACACCGGAGTCTTCGCCTAATTCTGATGCAGGGAAAACACAAGGACAAAAAGAATGTCCGGATAAAGAAGGAGACGAGAAGGAAGTGGCAGGAGACCCCTCTGTCTCAGAAGGGAAGCTTTGAAGGTGGCGCATCCGCAAAAAAAATTCGGCGGGAAAGATGCCCTCTTGAACTACTTTCTGGATATCTTGTATCTGGGTAGGTCGGTCGAGGATCGGGAATACTATGTTTCAGAATATACAGGTTATGCTTGGTTTTGTGTCGCCAACCGCTACTCTCGGAACAGAAGTGGAGAATCCCGTGTGGAGACGTCGTCAAATCGATGGCACATGATGGCATGAAGGGCAACTGCCAACGCGTGCATTCGCACCAACTCGACAGAGGCTAAATGTGTCGCTGCCACATAACCCGGTCAGGGTAAGGACCCTGCAGTCCACGCCAGAAAGTTGCGGCTGCAGGCTAATGACCGTTGATGGTGGAAACAAGTAGAGAATGGTGTACCCATGCAGCGCAGCAAACAAGCTACAATGCGAGCCGACTGATGCTGCTTGGTAGTAATTACCGACAAGGCCTTGGACATTTTGTGACTCCGCGATTCATTGGCAACAGTGCGACAGCCACGTGGCGAAAGCTATCTTACCCCCAACCATCAAATTCTATGGTACGATCATGAGGCCTTGAGGTGTTGTACGTGCCAAGTGGCACCCAGTGGCATATTGTCGTATTTCCAGTTTCTTCTTTCTCGCAGAACGTATCAGCCACGTGTCATACCCACGTATGGCCGCACCTTCGCTTGCATATGAAATTTTCACCAAGTAGCCGTCGCCACCATCACACCACGCGCATCCCAGTGGAACCGCGGTGTGCCTCGGTCAGAACCTACGGTACGCCTGTCATGGGTCACCGGTCACCGGGCCCAGGAAATTTCCATCAGGCTTGAAGGCCTGATGTGGAGCGATCTTCTCTACATCAGGACATGTGGTCGTAGTCCGCCTTCAGAAGTTGTCTGTGATCAGTTCAAGTTCATGGAGGAAATTTTCATCCTCAAACTGTCACGCCCACCAGTTGGCGGTTGCCGTTCCGAGATGCTGTGGATTTATTCAGCCCCGGTTGTCCATTGCAGTATCGTAGAGCGGATCAAACTGATAAATGAGTCATGCTTATAGATTAATATGCCATAACTCATCTTGGCCAATGGCAAATTTAGCCAGAAGCTCTCCCATGCGGCCTTCCGGGCGGACCTGTCGAATCGGAGATTTGCACCAGCCCTATAAAGCCTCGTTCAACGAGCCGTTCGCACTTTCCTCAGACACACTATCCAACAGATGGGAGTTTTTGTACGCTTGTACCTACGTCTTTGTTCGTTGCTCTTTGTCGCCATGTTGTACAACTTGTCTAACTCGTCGTCCCAGTCTGCTCGCCTCCGCAGGTAACCCACCCTTGAACGCACATTCTAACGAAAAAAAAGGTAGGTGTGTTGCGCCGGTCAACTGCATCTGTGTTGATCTGCGTATAAGCTCCAAACGGAAGTTCATCATGCCGTTCTCATTTGATGTCATTCTTGCCTCGAGACTCGTTCCTGCCCGCTTCAGGGCGGGTGGCAAATTGGAGAAGCACGGTCCAGACATATCCAAGTCTGTCACTCAGGTCAAAGAGGCCGAAGTCACTGCGAGGCTTGCTCGGTTTGCCCGTATCCCTGTTTCGGAAGTATTCGAGTAAGCTCGAGAGACTCATCTATTGCCTTGTCTGAATGTCCATCTAGGCTCGAGCCTACATGGAGCCCCGATGGATTATCAGAGGAAACGGCTGATGAGATCCTCAAGACTCATGGTTTGAACATACCGGTTGCGGAGCGTCCCTTGGCCGCACTGTTCATCCTATGGACTGCTCTATGGAACCCCTTCAATGTGCTCCTGACGATCCTCGCCTTAATCAACATCGCCACGAATTCCGTGCCAACGTTCGTGGTTATGATAGCCATGGTCGTTGCTTCCACCTCACTAAGGTACTTTCTCTCATACTACTCTGTCAACTCTGCTAAATTTTGCTACCTCTCCAACAGGTACTGGCAAGAGATGAAGTCCATGGTTCAAGCACTCAAGCTGGTCAAGTCTATCGTGACCCGCGTTCGTGTTATTCGTCGCGTGGACTCCATCCCTCAGGAGATTGAGATCGATCTGAGACACATAGTTCCCGGGGATGTCGTCGCTGTCACCAGTATGCTCTTTCACTCTCGCATAGCTTCTCTTTAACCGTTTTCTAGGTGGTGACGTATTCCCTGGGGACTGTATTGTCACCTCTGCTGAGTCCTTGTCTGTTTCGCAGGCCTCGCTCACAGGAGAGGTATTGCCGATCGACAAGGTCGTCCGTGTTACTGCCGTGGACGAGTCTGAGCCATTCCATCTTTTGGATAATCATAATGTCTGCTTGGCTGGCACATCGGTTGCAGCCGGAAATGGCCGTGCGGTCGTGGTGTCTACCGGAAAGGACACATACACGGCCGCCATCGCTGAGGAGCTCAACAGGAAAAGGCCAGAGAACGCCATCCAGATGGGTATCAGGAAAGTCAGCTACGTCCTTTTGGGTTTCATGGCGGTGAGTTCCCTGATTCTCTTTTTCTCCTAACTTGTACCAACATTTAATTGTATCATGCAGGTTATGGCACCGGCCGTGTTTATTGTCCAAGGTGCAGTTAGCAAGGATTGGAAAGGCGCTGTCATGTTTGCAATCGCGATCGCGGTAGGGATTACCCCGGAGATGCTCCCCATGATTGTTGTGTGTATCTCTTCCCCCCAGACCGTTGATCGTTCACTTACGATTGTAAAGACCTCCAACCTGGCTTTGTCGGCTGTTCGCATTGCCAGGCAGAAAGTCATCGTAAAGCGCTTCGACGCCATCCAAAACTTGGGTGCAGTCAGCGTCCTATGCTCCGACAAGACAGGCACATTGACTGCTGACCTTGTTCGCGTGGCGAAATCGGTTGACATCAAAGGCGAACTGTCAGATCTCCCGGTCAAGTTGTCCTTCATTAACTCATTGCTGCAAACGGGATCTCGCAGTCCTATCGACCGTGCCATCCTGGACTATATTGGCGAAGCTGAAAAGGGTTCTCTCAATGATGTCCAACTAGACGGTTGGTCTAAACTCGGTGAAGTTCCGTTCGACTCCACGCGCCGCTTGCTCTCAATCCTCGCGTACCGTCCTTCTGTACGTGAGGGAGAAGCATTGTTCATAACCAAGGGGGCCGTGGAGGAGGTTCTAGAGCGATGTGTTTCCGCCTTGAAGTATGAAGAAGGTTCGAAACCGATAGAGAATGTCGGGTTCGACTCGTCTTCGTCCACCACATTGACGGAAGTTGATCGTCTTGAAATCCTCAATTCTGCCAAGCGACTGAACGAGGATGGGCTTCGGTTGATCGCTGTCGCTTGTCGTAAGGCATCCGTCAAAATAGGTGCGACAATCTCTACCGAGGACGAGGAAGACTTGGTTTTCGTTGGTTTTGTCGCCTTGCTGGATCCATTGAAGCCGGACGCTGCTGAGGCAATTCAGAAACTTGGCAACCTTCATGTCCAGGTATTACAACCCATTTCATCGTTGATGGCGTGGTCTTGTGGAACTGACCAATGTGATTCAGGTGCGAATTCTCACTGGAGATGCTCCGGCGGTGGCTGCCAAGGTTGCCCGTGACCTTGGTCTTTTCAATCCCCTCAACATCACAAAGGTAACCGATGCACGGTCCCCAAAGGATGAGGAAGCAGCATCCAACATGTCCGTCGAACGTGTTGACGAATCAAGTTTGGTCGTTACGGGACCTCAACTCGCCGCACTTGCCAAGGACCAGGAACTTCTGAGCGAGACAATTGAGCGTGCGGTTATCTTCGCGAAGTTATCGCCATACCAGAAACTCGAAGTGGTGAAGGCTCTACGAAAAGGTGGTGGTGGCCGCGCTCTTGCATTCCTGGGAGATGGTGTCAACGATGCTTTGGCTATTCGTGGTGCTGACGTCGGGATATCCGTGGATTCGGGAACCGAGATCGCCAAAGAGGCAGCGGATGTCATTCTACTGGAGAAGAGTCTTGGTGTTATCGTTCGGGGTGTGGTCGAAGGCAGGATCACGTAGGTTTCTAACTCAGTGGTTCAACCATGAAACTCAATTTAGTGAAAAGACTTTTGAATACCGTCAAGTATATCAAGATGGCTTGCTCATCCAACTTTGGGAATGTCTTCTCGGTGTTGGGTACGTTCTATGGTCTCGCGGTGGTCTTAACGTGACACTTCGAACCCACAGTTGCTTCTGCTTGGTTGCCTTACCAGCCGATGTTGCCGCTTCAGCTATTAATTCAGAACTTGCTCTATGACTTCTCTCAGGGATCAATTCCTTGGTTCGCGTTCTTTCTTCTGATCTTTAGATAGTAAACTTATTCATGCCAGGGACAACGTTGATCCTGAGTGTCTCGAATACCCTAGGACATGGAGTGCCTGGTCCATCGTTCGGTTCATGATCTGCTTAGGTCCTTTCTCCAGCCCGTTCGACATCATTACATTCTCCATCAACTGGTAAGTTATGCTGTCGGTTTAATCAGATTTCCCTAACTTTGCTTCAAGGTTCCACTACAAGATTCGGACAATAGATTCCCCGCTGGTCCCACTCGCGCAGACAAACTGGTTTTTGGAAGGTTCTCTGACACAGGTATGAAATCAGGCATGCCTCGTGTATCGCATCCTTATGGCTCCGCGAAAAGCTCTTCATCATTCAGTTCCTCCGAACGCACAAGATTCCTTTCTTCCAATCGCGGGCCTCCCTCCCTGTGGTCCTCGTGACTTTTGGGATGGCTTGTGTGTCGATGGCCATCCCGTACATTCCTAAAGTCAACTCAGCCCTACAGATGACACCTCCTGACCCAATGTTCTACACCTACTTGATTGGTACGGTTGGGGGTTATGCGCTTACCGTCCACGTCGTCAAGACTATCTATCTGTGGGCCTTCAAGGGCGAATGGCTTTGAAAGGGAATAGGAATTCATCATGACTCAAAATGCTTGAAAGAGGATATTGACAAACGAGATTGGATGATTGAAATGAACTGAATCCTGGTTTAAGTTACCGAGGAACTTAGATAGATTTTGCATTGTTTGAACCCCGGCGTGTCTGAAATATTTTCTTGTCTTGTGAATCCAAGTGTGGCCAACTTCAAGTTCTAGAAGGCTGAACAAGGTGCTACGGTCCACGGTCCCCTACTACCGGTACTACTATGTAGCAAGTTGCTCCGGTTGAGCCCGAGACTCTCAGGTTTATGTAAATTTTGCCTATCAAACATGGGCCACAGATTTTCACCACATACCGAAGTATAATATGACACCATCCCGTGGGGCATCACGAGGGCGAGGTCGACGTGTTGTTCAGCGAAGTACTCAGCTCGGAGCACCACATGGTGTCGGGCAGGGCAATATCTCAAACGATCATGATCGTCGCATGGAACTTATTGCCTTTGTTAGCCGTAGCAGTGGTCTTGAAAAAGACGGTGACTTGTGAGCGCACTACACTGTGATTTTTGTTCCCGACAACGCTGAGCTGCCCAGGTTGAAGGAATGCATCGTGCAGGAAGAGTTCAGAACCTTTATTGACAAGAAAGTGCGTTGCAGCCTCAGACTGGTTCTTCGATGAGCCCACCACGGTGATGCCAACACACATTCGACGATGTAGCTTAGAACGTTCTGGGATTTGTACTATGGGGCCGGTTCTCCTGCCAAGTCCCAGATCGAATCAGTGCAAAAACACAAGAAGGGCAACCAGGAGAACATATTGATATTGTTCCGTGAGTGCAGTTGAGAATACCGCCTTCGCTTGGGTCGGTGTAATTAACCATCTGTACATCATGTAGGTAAATTACGCGAGGGCCTGTTCGCGTCTGGCCGGAAGGATGACTTTGCGCTGGAAGGTCAGTGAATTGGTCTGACGTCCAAGACATGTCTCGAACTTTCCCTCAACCATTGACATAGCCTACGAGACCTCGCTTTACTTGTCGGTTCTCTTCGACTCGCCAGTGCAAACAACCTCCATCCTGTCTCGTCTTGTGCCAGATATCTATTCAGCAACCCCCACTCCACAGCTGTTCCATCTCGCCACTATTCTGATCCTGCTCCTCCACCAACTAGTTATCACCTTCCCTTCCCAAAAAACGTATTTGGAACAGATTAAATATCTTGTTCCAAACTTACTGGAACGACCGTCCCCCGCGTATTTGTGGATCTCATCATTGACTCGAAGCTTACGCACCTTTAACTTTGTTCAATTCGAGCGGTTATCGCATCCCGATGCATTCGAGCACCTACTTCCCTTGTCACGTCCAATTCCGTCCTTGGATGTCAAGACTACAACGGTGTTCCAGGATTTGCCCCGGAACGCTGTACATGCGCTGGTTTCCCGGCTCCGGTTGAAAACACGCGACGAGGCATGGATAGTCGTTCGAAATGCATACCGGGAACTTTCTTCGTCTGGTGAGACGCAGACGTGGCTGGGAAAGCGACTATTTTTTGACAACTTTGGCTCCGAGGCGACTGTTGTGCGATTTGATGAATGGGTGCGAGAGAGGTGCCGGGATGGGCAACTTCGGCCCAAGGAAGGGGTTGAAGGCAGGTGGATGATTTGTAAGGCAAGGTAGTGCCACTGCTTTTGCACCCAAATTGCTGTCTGTCTGGCAAGACTTGCAGGGTCATGGTACCATTTGAAACCGACGATGGACTCTTGGTTACCGATTCTCAGTGTGCTATCTCAATTTATTCAATATCATCAAAATCAGTCATCGACGTTTGTCGGTTCCCACACCAGAGATATCAGTTCGAGTCCGAGCGCGGCTCTCATGCAACGGTAACCATCGTGTTGGTGTGGGCGTGGGATGCCTTGGGTAAATTGAACAATGAACATGCTGCTTATCAGACATATTAACAACGCCGATGGCCATCAGCTCGTATAACCATCAAGATCTCATGTGAGAAATGTGAGCATTACTTGCTTTGTGCGTCTGGGAGACACTTGCGCAGATGACATTCCAGGAGCTTGACGAACAAGGAGAATTCAAGGAGGTCAGTAGTACCAACAGCTCGCCAAGTACTAGCCTCGATCGAGGGACTGACAATCGTGTCATTCCAAAACAAGGTTTACGTTCATGTCCCTCGAATCCGAGTCGCACTCGTCATGACCAAGTTCGGAGGTTCCTAGCCAAGGCTCGCCAATTGCCGCATGAATATTAATGGAATTCCCTCACCATGGTTCTTGTCCGCTTTAAAAAGATATTCGGTAGTGCGTTTCAACGCGTGGCTTTATACGTTCCCCCCAACTTCACCGGTCACCAACCGACGATATACAGAGAAATTCGCGAATTCTGCTTGACCGCTCGTCATGTTGAATTCCTTACCGGCATTTCCGTTCAATGCTGATCTCACGGACTGTTTCCTTATGGCTCTGCCCGATTTTCAGAGTTTGCAGGGTTTCATTTCATCCTCCAAGTTTGTTTACTCTATCTTTCGATGTCGGCAAGATTCTGTCCTTGGAGCTGTAGCGCACAATCAGCTCGGCCCTGCTTTACCACAGGCCATGAGCCTTGTCAGGTGCCTCGGCACTACCCATTCTTCAAGATTGGCCTACGAACTTCAACGAGAAGTGGTGCTTTCCCAAGACTTGACGATCACTTCAGAGCAAGCACGCCTTTTGCGAGACCATGCTGCCGTCGTTCGGACACTTGAAGACATCTATAGCTGGTGGTAAGCGTATTTCGCGCTGCGGCAACGTCTCAGTGACCATCTGTTCAAGGGAGAAGGACCCGAGGTCTAGAAGTAGCCGACTCTCAGCCGCCGAGTCGCTAAGATTCCAGCAATCGGTGTACAGGTTCTGGCTTCTTGCTGCGACGTACGGGCCAGGAGCACTGGTGGACGATAGACTTGAATACAGCAATGACAACCATCTACAGCTCAGGGATTCAATCGTTCGGAAACAAACAACTTTCTTGTTGAGTTTGGGAGAATTTGAACTCGTGGGCGTCGACGAGATACATTGGTTCCTCTCCGGTCTTGCCAAATGGGCGTTGGTCAAGCACACCACACGACCGATCGGTAAGTACCTGAATGTCAGGCCAACGTCCCTATCCAGTGATCTGTGCTCTCTCCAAAGGTTCACGTCTAGGATCTGGCTATAGAGACAATATTTATCTCGTCTGGAGCGGGCCAGCAGTCACGTTGGATGTCTTCAGGGGAAAACGGCCATCTTTCCGTCCTATCAATTCGCAATGGCATGGCACATGGAAAGCCATGACCCTCACTTTCCTTACAACAGAGATTGCGTTAATCACCGGTGGGACTCGGAAGCGCTTTGTGCTCGACGATTACTTCTTGAAAACCATTGATTGTGTGTTCTTCAGACCATCCATTATGGTGATTGTGACCTGCCTGCTTTCTACAGGTAGTCGATGCCAAGGATTGCTTTCTCTCTCCAGAAGAGATTCGTTATGGAGTTTTTGCAGTAAGTTGATTTTCCGGCAGCTCATAGATACAGAATAGCTGGCCATCCTCATAGATTGGGAATACATGATCCTAGCTATTGCTCCTTCGCGCCTGGGGAGTTGCTTATCATTCGAGAGGAGAAGACCGCTTGAATGGCTCGTTTCTTTCGCAGAGGCGGTCGAGTCGATCCCATACCCCCAGTTCATCGAGGAGATCTTTGATATCCGTTCAGAGAGGTACAAGGATTGGAGAAAGGACGAGTGGTTATGTACTCAGTGCATGACCAAGTTGTTGTCGGACAACGTTCAGGCCTGGTTCGACGCAAGGATAACAGACGCGGACGTGACTACTGGCTAATCGGTGAGCCATAATACGTATTACTCCATGCCTTGATAGTCGTCCTGATGAATTAAGGGGTGAAACCAGATCGTCCGGGGTTTACTTGTGACCCATCCTTTAGTAGTCCTATCAGTTTGATCCTCGTTCAGTCTCTTGTTTCTGGCTGAGATGGCATGACTTTTTAGCGGCACATGTCTATGCGTATGACTTCTAATTATCCTCTCGTCCATGGTGAGGGGTAGTAAAATATCTGCACTCATTGTCAATCTTCCGCTTGTAATGTGATTAGTGATCAACTGGTATACACGCCCTTGGCCCTCCTAACCAGCATGCAACAGCCTCCGCGGCAAGTGTAACCAACTTGCCGACTTAGGAGCTGGTCCCGCGATGCTGAGCAAGTCAATGAATAGTGACTTTGCTCAAAATATCAGTAAGCGCGCTCACAGCCCCTTCGAACTTCCGGGCTTCCTCGGATGGCACCTGTTCTCCTGCCTCTTCACCTTCACCTTCACCTTCACCTTCACCTTCACCGTCCTCCCCCTTCACCCCGTCCTCCTCCTCCTCCTCCTCCTCCTCCTCTTCCTCATATGCGAATAATTTGCCGCTGCGCTGCTTCATGATTTGTCGGATAGCATCTATGTCGTCCTCCGAGTCTTCATCAACATCGTTCCATTGCAGTTCTAGCCTCCTCAGTTTCGGCAATGAGGTCAACGAGTTCGCAAAGAACTTGAATGTCGATGTATTAAGGTTGTTATTCTGGAGTACCAGGGTCACCAGGTTCTGGTTTGATCGCTCCGCAAGCTTTTGCAGGGGTGGTGGCACCTCATCATCACCTTCCTCTGATAATACGCAGTCCGAGAAGATGAGAGTTTCTAAGGAGGACAATTTCGGCAGGGCATGCGCCCATGCGTTGACAGCTGCTTTGGATCCATCCTTGATGAATGTATTGTCCTGCAGATCGAGATACCGTAAATCTGGGCACTTGGATAGACCTTCGGCTAGTGCATGGATCCCATCAGTCCAGATGGCGTTCTGCGGAAGCCTGACCTCCACCAGCGTTCCATGTTCGGCGAAAGCATCCGCCCATGCAGGCGCGGATCCATTTTCAAGTCTATTCCTGCCACAAATGACTGTCTTCAAGTTTGACATCAAGCCCTTCTCCTTGCTCAACTCTGCTGACTTCTTTAGCCAGTTCGCGATCACGATCCCTGCCTCTGGGCCTAGACCGTTGTTATTGAGCCGGAGAATCTCGAAACGGTTATTTTCGAGAAGGTTGCGCAACGGTTCAACAGAGCGAACGCCGAAAGCGTTGTCGCTGAGGTTTACTTCCACGAGTGTTGTTTTGGGTTCAACAGCGTCACATAAAGCCTTGAGTGCGTCTGGAATCTCGGAGATGAGACGACCAGTGAAGATATCGGCGAAGTCTGCGACCTGACTCACGATCAGGGACCAGGAGAACATGGACGGCTGAAAAACAATACCATCAAGTTCTTCGTCTTCTCCAAAAACTTTGCAAACTCCTGTGCAGCTTCGATGCCAATGGTGTTGCCTCCCAGATGAACCTCTTCGATTAATGTGGGGTCAAAGCCTTCAAGGAGTGGCACAACGTCCGCTGCGGTGTTGAGCTTGAGACTTCTGCCTCTGATGTCTAGGATTTTCGTATTTCTGACCATTTCTGTGCGATAGAAGAGAAGATGATGGTGGACGACGTTAGCTTGAGTCAAGTTACAAAGGCCGTAAGACCCACAAATATCGATAACTCATAAGAGGAAAGCGTAGTGTTTGGCTTGATTTTCTTATAGTCACGTGCACAAAGCGAAGTCGGCATCGCGAGTTATTTTTCTATCTCAACATCGTTGGGGACGACGAGCTCGAGATCGCTTGTCTAGGTCGTGCGCGGTCGTGCATACTCCTCTTAACGCAGCCGTTTTTGACGGCTCATCATGTCGCTCCATAATGCACTCAACGATCCTCTTGCGATCAATCTCTCAAAACAAACACGAGCATTGCTCGCCATCTTGCCTCCAGATTCCACCCATTCGAGTCGGATATCACTTGCATCATCACCAAAAGCTCTACTTTCAACGTTATCGCAACTACTAGTTGTTCCCTCTCTCACCGTGCCAATATCAGATTTGTTTCGACCATTACTGGTCGACCTGTGCGCAAGATGGCTGCATGACCAAGAGGACCTCGAAGATAGATTCGCTGCTTTCTGCGTGTTGATAGAAAACCACGAGGAACTTTTTCCGTGAGTTCTCTTTAATTTCTACTTTCAGATTCTGAATTGCCGGATAGAATTTTGTCTGCATTCTTGCGTCGACCATGCTTCTCGCAAGGTCCATTGAGCTTTGTCGAGGAGAGTCCATCGATTGCCATGTTGGACGCAATACGTCTACATCACCTGCTTCTTGCTTACTATCGCTTGCTTCGAGCCAACCGCCTGCTTCCCAGCGACCTCCTATGGCCCATATCACATTTATCAATTCTCTTCACCACACCTCACCCCGACACTGCAGTTAAGTACCTGGCAATCAGGTGTTATTCGCTACACACGGGCATGGCCGAAGTGGAGCGCGTGCAACTAGAGACTAGAGTTCTCGGTGAACCCGGTGTGGTTGAGTGTCCACTCTCGTATGGGCAAAATATTGACGGGAGTCGAATTACCATCGATGGATGGTTAATGCCCGTGTTGGAACTTCAGCGAATTCATCAACGCCGCAATTCTATCGCCGCCGGCTCCGACTTTTATTCGTTTGAAGGTGACAAAGTTCAACCCTTAACCAATGGTGATTTATCGTGAGGCCTTTCGTCCCGAGATATTGTCAACTCGTTCTAAAAACTTTTTTTTCAGCCCATGGACTGCCAATATTCATGGCATACTTATGCTCAAATCTTCCCCCTTCCCTCCTTCCTGCGTAGAGGTTGTCACAACGCCTTCAGCAATCAAAGCATTGCGACGGCTTGCAATTTTTACCTCCCTCCGATTACCTACTCTCATTACGTCCCCCCCTTCGTCTGGAAAGTCGCTTTTCCTCTCGCAGCTTGCCTCTGTGGTATACCCCGATACAAACGACCAGATTGTCACTGTTCATCTTGCCGACACATCACTCGACCCTCGCTCACTGCTCGGATCCTACGTTTCCTCTCCGACGCAACTTGGAACATTCGAATGGAAAGATGGTGTGCTTGTTCGTGCTATGAGAGAGGGGAAATGGCTAGTCTTCAAGGATATTGATCGCGCAAGTATGGAGGTGTTGGGGCTTATCAAACCCCTTGCCGAGTCTCTGGCCCCCGG
>JBBPRX010000031.1:0-35457 GCA_038093195.1 Boletus fagicola
ACCTGGTTGGAAAGGGAGAAGCAACAGTCCAATACGTTTCCACCAAAGATATGGTGGCAGACATATGTACTTACAAAACTGCTCATATAGGAACAGCATTGGAAGTTTGTTTGAGGCATAAGATTATGACTACACTTGAGTGGGAGTGACAAAATACTACTCACTCCAGAAGAGATTCTGGTTCTCCGACCCTCTAAGGAACCCACATATGTAGATACTCCACTCACCCTGGAGTTCAGGAGTTCAAACTCCATAGGCTGGGATCTCCTACTCCAGAGTTTAGGAGTTCTTACTCCAGAGATCCGTTTTCTTATTATGGTACAGGACTGTCATCCAGCTATAACCATTGATACATTTTTCCCTTCCTTCATCTCATCTGACAGTTATTGAGGTACAAGTGTGCCTCCACCACATACTATTTAGACTTCCATTTCTCTCTCTGACACCTCAGTTGTTTTTGCCCCTTTGGCAACAGCTGAGGTGAGTTGTCTCTTACATATCATTTACTCCAAGCCTAATATATATTAGCTCCAGTACGATTAGGTGAATACATTAGTTGTTTTCACCCCTTTGGCAACAGCTGAGCTCCAGCACAATTAGCACCAGACTTGCTCTCCTGAACTCCAGACCTTCAGACCTCCAGATTTTGACAATGGGAAAGCATTGTCACAGCATAAGCAATGTCCAGTCTGGTTTCTAACATGATGTATAGGAGTGACCCTATGATGGACTGGAAGCGAGATCAGAGCGTTGGGTTTACAAGTCTGGTGTTCAGAGTTGGATAATATCCTTGAGAAAGGGGAGTAGGGGCTGTGTGCGCATTTGTCATGCCACAACGATCTACATATAATCTTCTCCAGATAAGCAGATTGATCAATCATGATCTTCCGGCCTTCTTGGCAGATCCACATTCAGAGGAATTCCTGTGGAACTCCAAGGTCCTGGCATTCCTACTTCTTCATGAAGGCAGACTTCACCTCATCAATGATCCATTTGTCCAGACCACAGAATAGAGCATCATTAGCATAAACTCTCGCAACTACGAGAATAGTTCCCTTTTTTTAGTAGAGGAAGATTGTAGTGTCAGATTTCAAACGCTCGAAACCTAGTTCCGTCATGGACTCATTAGGGTCCACCACCAGGCAAGATCAGCTTGTTTAAGTCCATATAGCTGTCAAAATCCGGAGGTCCAAAGGTCTGAAGTTCAGCAGAGCAAGTCTGGTGCTAATTGTACTGGAGCTCAGCTGTTGCCAAAGGGGTGAAAACAACTAATGTATTTACCTAATCATACCAGAGCTAATGTATATTAGTCTTGGAGTAAATGATATGTAAGAGAAAACTCACCTCAGCTATTGCCAAAGGGGCAAAAACAACTGAGGTGTCAGAGAGAGAAGTAGAAGTCTAAATAGTATGTGGTGGAGGCACACTTGTACCTCAATAACTGTCAGAGGAGATGAAGGGAGGGAAAAATGTAGTAATGGTTATAGCTGGATGACAGTCCTGTACCATAATAAGAAAACAGTGTTCTGGAGTAAGAACTCCTAAACTCCAGAGTAGGAGATCCTGGCCTATGGAGTTTGAACTCCTGAACTCCAGAGTGAGTGAAGTATCTACAGGATGTATGTGGGGTCCTTGGAGGGTCGGAGAACCAGAATCTCTTCTAAAGTGAGTAGTATTTTGTCACTCCCACTCAAGTGTAGTCATAATCCCATGCCTTGAACAAACTTCCAATGCTGTTCCTATATGAGCAGTTTTGTAAGTACATATGTCTGCCACCATATCTTTGGTGGAAACGTATTGGACTGTTGCTTCTCCCTTTCCAACCAGGTCATCTGGGATGAAGTGACACTTGTGTTGGATGTGCTTGGTCCGAGCTTGGAATTGCAGATTGCAACATAGAATGATGGCTGCTTGGTTGTCACAGAATAGTTCAGTGGGGGCCTTTTGTGCATGTCCTATTTCATCGAAGAAGGTTCAGAGCCAGGCCAAGTGTTGTTCAGCATTGCTATGTACAGTAAGTCGAATGTACTCTGATTCCATGGTGGAAAGGGCTACCATACTTTGCAGTTTGCTAGACCAGGAGATAGCTCCATGGTTGCTGATGAAAACAAAACTGGAAGTGGAGCAGAAATTGTCCAACTCCTGAGACCAACTAGCATTGGAGTAGCCATGGAAGTCCATGTCTGTGAAAAGCTCTGTTCCATTGAATCAGAGTTCCATGTCCTTGGTGGCTTGCACATACCAGAGTACACATTTTGCTGCTTCCCAGTGAATAAATTTGGGTTTTGCACTGAAATGACTGAGTGTGCCAACTGTGTATGCAATGTCCGGAAATATTCCAAGCATAAGGTACATCAGTCATCCTATGACTGTTAGGTAGGAGACCTGTTTTCCTTCAATGGTCATCTCTGAGATGATGTGATCATTTGTTGGATCATTTGCAGAGAGTTGGAGTCCGTGTGCCATGGGAGTCCATGCTGGTTTGCATGTGGACATGCCAGTTCACTCCAAGATTGTGTGGAAATACTGGGATTGGCATAAGGAGATGGTCCAGAGTTTTCTGTTCTGCTTGATTTGATTCTGAGGATGTACCTAGCTTCTCTGAGGTCATGCATTTTCAAAGCAGTGGAGAGTTTTGCTTTAATGGAGTTCATGGATTTTTGAGTGGTAGTGGCTAGGAGGAGATCGTCAACATAGATGACCAGGAAACATATCTGTCCTTTCTTCCGGAATACATAGAGGCATGTTTTAGTGTCCAGGTGGACAAATCTGAGATCTCTGAGTTTTTGGTCCAGTGTTTTGTTCCAAGTCTGGCTGGCCTGTTTTAGTCCATCCAAGGAATGCCGGAGTTTCCAACAATATCCAGGTTGTATCAGAACCACTTCTGGGGGGGACATGTATAGGTCCTCTTCCAGTTCTTCATTGAGATGCGCTGTGGAGATGTCCATTTGGTCTAACTCCAAGTTGTATTTGACAGTCAAGGCAATTAGGGTTCAAATGAAGTCAAGATTTGCTACCAGAGCAAATACTTCCTGGTAGTCAACTCCTTCCTTTTGTGTGAAGTCACATGCAACTATTTGGACTTTGTACCATTCCATGTTCCCTGTTCATCTTGTTTGATCTGGAATACTGGTTTGGAGGTGATTGGAGTTGAGGCTTTGGAGTTCCTCTTCTACAGTGGATTTCCACAGTTCCTTGTCTGCTCTGGCATAGGCTTCCTTCAGGTTTTTCAGAAGTGATTCTTCGGAGGAGGAATTTGCGGATCCAGCAAATACAAAATCTTCAATGGAGGCTGAGAACACTCCTGGGAGTTCTGGTTCTGGAGATCTCAGAGGCTCCAGAGTGTGCTCTGGGGCTTGTGCTTCCTCTTTGTGGTTTGCTCATCTGGTGGCCTCTTCCTTCAAGGCACATTCATACTCTCTGTTTTTGTTAGCTACTTGTCATTGTCTATTGCTTTATCATGCTGGTGAAGCTGGGACAGGAGCTGGGATAGGACCTGTACCTGGGGCTGGAACTGGACCTGGACCTGGGGCTGGAGCAGGGGCTGGAGCTGGGGACCAGTTGCTCTGCCAGTTCCTCGATGCCAGAGCTGGCAGGCCATTCTGGAATATGTTCCAGAGGTGGTGGAATGTCTCCCACTGGTCTGATATTGCATGTACTGTAGGTGGATCATTGTCGTCATTGTGGATGTGATCTGGTAAGTGGAGGTGCTCTGGAATTTGGCCCTCCCACTGTCCCTCAACAGTGGGGGCATTCCATGGAGCAGAGTCCACTTTGGAGATTGTTCTGGACTCATTGAAGGTGACATGACAACTAGAGATGATGGTCTGCTGTTCAATGTCAAGGGGTTTGTAAGCTTGTTGTCCATGGGTGTACCCTAGCATGATACATTTCTTTCCATGTGGTCGGAACTTCCCCCCCACTGCTCCTTTGGTGTGTAGGAGTAAGCTGGACATCCAAAGGGGTGGAAGAAAGTCAGGTCAACCTAATGGTTAAAGAAATCTTGATAGGGGACTTTTTCACCAAGTCCAGAGATTGGACTTCGTGTGGAGATGTAAGCAATGGTGGACATGGTGTCCACCCAGAATGATTTTGGGAGTTTGGATTCCTCCAGCATGGTGTTGGCTATTGTAGCTAGTGTCTGCCAAACCATTTTGCTCTGGAGTGTATGAAGTGGAGGTTTCAAGGAGTGTGCCGTCGGTTCAGAGTTGCTCCTGAAAGTCCTTGTTGGTGTACTCCATTCCTCCGTCACTCCAGATGAATTTTATGTAGAGTTCTGAGAAGTCCTCCTGGTCTACTTCCATCCAAAGAAGGGTTTGAACATCAGCCTTCCATTGGTTGTAGATCTGTAGGGCTTCATTCTTGTGTTTCATGAAATAGACCCAAGGGAAACGACTGAAGTCATCAACAATGACCAGCCAGAACCTGTAGCCTTCCTGTGATCTCGGAGTTATTGGTCCTCCTATGTCCATGTGTACTACAGATCTCCAAGGAATGGGTGCTCCGAGGTTCATTCTGAGTTCTGAAAGGTAGGTGTTTCATTTTTGCAAGTATGCATGCATCACAGAATGCAGGTGTGCCAGTGAGGGTGTCGATACCTTGGAGTTTGACCATGTGTTGTATTCGGTCGATGGACATGTGTCCCATTCACCTGTGGAGGAGGTTGATGTCAATGGATGTGTGGGCCACCTCCTTTTGGTTCTTTGGAGTAATGTTAAGTCCATGCACTCCGGTGTAACTCCGGGTTCTCGGAGCTACTGAGGGGGTGGGACTTGGCTTCACCGTGTGTGGTGCACCCTTGCCAATAGTCCAGTGGTCCCAATTTGCGAGGGAGTTCAGAGCAGTATAGACTTAAGTACTTTCAAAGTACTAAGTCAAGTGGAGGTAACGGAGGAGAGTCATCGAGACTCAAGGTTGGAGGTCAGGAGTGAGAACTAAACTAATATTCAGACTAAGGAGAAAGTACAGGAGTTACAGGACTTTATATACTATGGAGAGTCATAGGATTACTAATGGAATGGAGTTGGATTGGTAAAGGTCCGGAGGTGAGGAATAACCAGAGCTGTGCTCCTAGGCGAGCATAGGATTGGAGAGGTACTTAGAGTGGAACTATACTAAATAGAGGTGACAGGAAGTATTTATGAAAGAGAGAGAAAATGGAAGGTAGTAATGGTAAATGTCTGGAAGTCTGGAGTTGTGTCTTTCGAGAGATCACACCAGAGTTCATATATACAGAGGTGGAAATGGTGCAGAGCACCAGAGTTGGACTTAGCATTGCATGGGATATGACAAGTAACCTTTGCATGGTACAGGCTATTTATGTATATATGTATGTGGTCAGCAACTAGGATGGTGTTGGGAGTTGGACTTAGCATTGCACAGGATATGACAGTATCCCCCTCTTAGGCCTGAACCTCTGAAGGCCTTATTGAGGATACAATGCGGAGTGAGGAAAAGTCGGAGTTCGAATTCTATTGTGGTTGACTTGGAGGCATATAAAGTCCGGTTGGTAGTTGCCCAGCTCCTTCATCCTAAATCATCATGTCCAACATGAACACCTGGTCCGATGAACACCTGGCGGAGTGCACCAATTATGATGATGATGTTTGCGCTGCGAAGTTCGCCAAACAGCGATGACGAGTGAATGAAAAGAGGGCGGAGGAGGAGAGGCAGAAGGCAGAGGAGGTGTGGAAGAAGGCCGAGGCCAAGGAGGAGGTGAAGCGCAAGGCGGCGGAGGGCGAGCGCAAGAGGGCCAAAGAGGTGGCCAAAAAGAGGGTGAGTGGCCCCCCATCACAACTTGTGCACTGACCAGGATCATGTAGGCCGAGCAAGTCCATGTGGAGCAGAGCACCGGCTTGGAGAAGGGCAGGGAAAGAGCAAGGCAAGTGTGCTGGAGGTGTGTGCTGTTGTGAGATGAATCTCGAAGACAACACTGGCCGGACTTTTGCAGGCTACACCAATCCTGAGATATGAAAACTAGAAGAGGACCGTTGATGAGAGAAGAGGAGAGAGTCATGCCTTAATTCTCGAAAGAACAAGTGGATTAGACTGGCGTACCAGTCAATGAGTGTCTACCTTATATACTATACATGAGTGTGCACGGACCAAGCTTCTCGTGGGAGAAGTTGGTAATAATGATGAGTAATATGGGAAAGGAAGTTTGATGCTGAGAAAGAGAGAAGCAACACGTGAGAGAAGAGCAGAAATTAAGTACACGTGTTGATGATGTCATGGATCGGAGATCTAGTCATGTGTGTGTTCCCACGGTCATGTGCATGCATTGATGAAATGAAGGTGAAAGTGTGATACAAGGTAAGTGTATTAAAAGTTTGAAAATGTTGTATATCATAACATGCGCCAGGTGCGCAGAGCATGGGTTCAATTGTGAGCCTGGGCCCAGCAAGGTGAGGGCATGCCTGGCCTGCATTGAAAGCAAGAGCAAGTACATGAGGCTGGGTGCAAAGGGTGTGGAGAAGGTGGTGTGACAATGGAAGAGGATGGAGGAGGAGTCGCCATGGGGGGACAAGAAGAGGGTGCAGATGGAGGTTGGGTCCGGTAAGGGGGGAAGGAAAACCTAACAGCGCAAGTGCAGTTTGAAGGCTGTGGAGGTGATTCGGGCCTCTATGGCCACGATGAAGAGCCTCCAGGACTCGGTCAGGGGCGTGCTCCGGTGGTTAGACTGCCAGAACGGCTCTTGAACCAGCTCATGCAGCTGAAGGCAGCAGAGGTGTTTGGAGTGGAATCAGAGTCCAGAGAAGACAAGGAGTACAAGGAAGGGGAGTTGGACCCAGAGGAGGTGGGGGAATTGGAGGTGGAGTGGGCCAAAGGGGGCCATTCCGAGGAGTTGGAGAAGATTTCTGGGTGGATTGGTTGGGGCAAGAAGATGGCCTCCGGAAGCGGAGTGGAGAGTGGAGAAGTGGAGGACAGAGATGAGGAGGACGGAGATGATGAGGACGAGGATGGGGAGGGGTCCGATGAGTCCAAAAACAACAGGGAAGTGTAGATAGTTGTATGCTTCCTTTTAACAATGAAGTCATTTGAGTGGTCATTCGGAGTGAGGTCTGGGTTTGTCCAGATATCAGAGATGAAAGTTTTGAATGAGTTTGGAGGCATGACCAAATTCAGTGGCCAGCAACCATGAAGTCCCATTGTCAGTACCTTCATATCCAGACCAATGTACTAGATAGAGCAACTTGCAGTTGCGTCTTCGTCGATCAATCTTGGAGTTGAGAATCTCGGAGAGATCTCAAACTCCGGTTCACCGTCTACTTCAATCGGAGGTGGTGGAGGCTGTACCCTATTTGGAATTGTGTTGGGTATGGAGGGTTCTAATTGTGACACATGAAAAACGGGGTGAACCGATTTCATAGAGTCTGGAAGATGGAGTGTGAAGGAGTGGGAACCTGCCTGAGCAATGATACTGTAAGACCCTAAGTTCTTTTCAGAGAGTTTCTTAGACGGCCTAGTAGAGTGGAAGTACTTTGGCTTGATGAAAACCTGATCTCCAACTTTGAAGTGTGGAGCCGGAGCTTGTCTAGCATCCGCAGGTCCTTGGTATTGCTTCTGAGCTGCAGCCATTTCTTCATGGAGGAATTGATGGAGGGAATTGAGGTCGATGGAGTAGTCTCATGCCTTGGTGGAGGTGAGATTGCGCTCGGGATGTACTGTGATGTTGGGATGGTAGCCTTTGTTGGTGAAGAATGGGGAGATGCCAGTAGTTGCACTCAGAGCATTGTTACATATAAGCAAACTCCGCGAGGGGCAGGAGTTTGGACCAGTTGTCTTGCTGGTAATTGCAATACACTCGGAGGTACTGTTCTAACATTTGGTTCATATGCTCTGTCTGACCATCTCCTTCAGGATGGTAACCGGAGGTGAAGTGCAGGCGGATATCTAAAGCTTTCCCAAGTGAGTGGAAGAAGTGTGACATAAACTCCAAACCTCTATTGGAGGTGATATGGGAGGGAACTCTGTGCTTGAAAAACACATGGAGTAGGAATAGTTTGGCTTTCGCGCACACACAGGAGGTACAGGAGGAGACATACTCCTTGACGAATATCCTAATACCTGGCCATGTATATTCACGGTGAATTAGTTCCAAGGTTCAGTTCTGACCAAAATGTCTGGAGAGTGGGTGATCGTGTTTGTATCAGAGAACTCAGAGTCGGAGGTTGTTGGCATTTGGGATGTAGATACGGTTGTCTAGACAGAGGAATCCATCAGTGTCAACTGACCAACGTGAGTCTGGTGCTTTGGAGGTGGACATGTAGAGTTCAGCCAGTGGGTCAGAGGGAAGTGCAGAGAGGATGTCACTGTGGAGTTGCTCCACCTCTGTCGGAATCAAGGATTTATCTGCCAAGAGATTCTTGACACAGACACCATTCACACTTGCGCCATGTTTGAAAATGTGCCTATGGGCTTGTGATACCTTCTTCTTGTGTGACTGGTCATTGATTCGAATGTTATTCCTATATGGCTCCATATCCATTGGTATACCCATTTCAGGCACGTCATTTTTCTCGACCAAATAATGCGGGCAGAGACATAACCTGAGAAATTTGATACAGGCAAGCAAGATCCTAAGATTAAATATCAATAGCTATATCATAATCAGTTTAGTAGTGCATACTTCTCAGGATAATCCGTGCCATAAATGTAGAACCATATAAATCCATGACGTACGATCCCATCAACAAATGTTATCACGAGGCCAGAGTTGTATGCCTCCACAAATTTCTCATCGAGAAGCAGTCTCCAAATGGCATGCATCAACTCATGCTTGCAGTGAGTATGAATGTTGTTGGATGATCCTTCATCGAAGAACCTATTGTACTCATCCTGAAAGTCGTCAGGCAGCTGGATTCAAAGATAGGTTAGGATACTGCTTATCAAATAACAATGACATACCTTCAGGATATACGCAACATGATGGCATGCAGCTGCGGTGGGTTTCACGTGCGTGTAATTAGATTGATTACCAAAAAACATATAGATTGGCCAGAGGGACGCATCACCAAAGTTTGAGAGCTGGGTAGCATCGGACCAGAGTAAAATGGGAATAATAACACGTTCGAGATCATCTCCTTGCTGTCGTGGGAGGCTGTACACACTACGATAGAGGTCGACGGCCTTGGAAGATGAGTAAGCTTTGCCAAAAACCTTTATTGGATCGGTTTCAGGGTTTGGTTGCCAATACTCTTTAAACGGAGTCAGGTGAAATTCTGAGGAGACCTGATCTTGAAACGTGGATATGATGATGTCAATGATATCATGGTGATATATGCCATCAATGGTAAGAGTAGGGACGGATGGATCACATTCACCTAATGGCCATGTTGACCCTTCATGTGGCAATAGAATAGAAACTAAGGACTTTTTCCAGCCATAGTCAGTGTTGAATGGATTGGTCTGATCGTGAAGATACTTCTCTATCCGTTTCTTCTTGCACTCATGATTGAACATGCTCTGGACTGAAGGTTTAAACTCAGGGTCTGTAACAAATGACCATAGCTGGTTCAGTTCTGTGCCGGACTTTTCATTCATCCCAGAGTACTGCCAGCACATCAGCAGACCTGCTGTAGGACTGCTAAATGCTGAGTACAAGGTTTCGGGCGTTATCTGAGACTCTGGTGCTATCTGCTCTGGTGCTTCAGAGCGCTGAGAAGCTTCCAAAGTGGGTGCATCAACGACAGTATGGATATCACCATCACCTTTGGGAATAAATGATGGTTGCACCGGATAGACTCGGAATAAGCCCATGTTGTTGGGTGGCATTTGATATGTGACAGGTGGTGGAGGATGATCAACGACAGGCTCCGGATCAGGTGAGGGTTGGTGAGAGCTCAAGGGAGGAGGTGATGGCACATGCCGTAGTCCATCTCCAGTGGGTAGGTAGTCTGTATATCTTGCGGGCAAGTGAATAGAGCAACCAGAGCAACCAGAGACAATGGCGCGTGGCTTGGGACTTGGAGATGGAGAATATCTTATACTAGGCGCATCCTGTTCAAGGGTAAAGTGTGGCTGAGATGGCCCTGCTTCACTTTCGACGTGCTAGTTCGACATTAAAGCACTTGTGCTAGATATACAAAAGAAAGGATAGACACACCATATCCATTTCAAAGTCGATGATTTCATCATGAGCATTTGATGTGCCAGGTATTGGATCGGAAGACGACCCGACGGAGGCATGGATCTCATTGGGAATAAGACAGGCATCAGGGAGCACTTTTGAGGTCATTCTTGAACGTTTGTGGGTACGAGCAAGCTTGGACTCTAATTGAGCAAATGCTTGACATTTGGATTGGTGTGAATGAAGCTTTTTGTGCATCGTGAAGGACTTTTGACAGCCAAGGCATAGATGCATTGGAGATTTGAGCTCAGGCGGAGTAGACGACTTGGAGCATGATAATTCACATCAATGGACTTATATTCTCATCCCATTGACACTCTACATGCTGAATAGCTTGATAAAAACGAATTCCATTACCTAGAAAAGATGGTTAGAAGGTATAAGACAGTGTGGAGAATGGAAACTTACATCCCCTCCAAGTTGGTTTCAGCGTGATGATCGTGAGTAAAAATCAAGAATTCATGCAGATGGATTGCAATGATTGTGGTTAAGTTGAAACATTCGGTCTTAAAATGATCAGCAAGGTGGATATAGTCAAGATGATGCCTTGAGATAAGCGGAGCTTGAAAGTCACTTTACTTCTGCTTATACTTCACATTGCCTCTTCATCTGGTACCACTATGGTCCTTGATCCCGCTCAGGTGCAAGATGGCAACTCCGAGGACTCTGCCTCTAAAAAGTAAGTAATATTGGGATGATATACTATGGGGATAGTTAACTGTTCCTAAAGGTCCAAGAAAGCGCAAAAGAAAGGTGATAACGACTCACTTTATCTCTCAGCTGCACGTACAATTGCAAACTGTCATGACCTCTGGTGCAAGCCTGACAAAGTCTTCAAGATCGCGTGTCTCCTTCAAGAAGAAGAAGCAAGCAAGTGCGGCAACCTCGGTGAGGATGACCTGGGAAGAGAAGCCCATGAGGAGTACTTGAAAAGCATGTAAGTTCAACGTCATCCATCGGTAATGGATACAACCTTTCTAACCTTGATTTCCATGTTGCAGTGGGGAGGAATCCCATGGGTTCACTGTTCAAACATATTACAAGTTGATTCAAATGATATCAAGCCTGAAGACGATGATCAATGACCCCAACAAACATGATGAGCTTGCAGTTATCTGTTCTAAGGTAGATATCTTGTGCATATATGCGCATATACTCATGTGTTTGATTTCTGTGGGTCTCTAGATCAGTGGCGAAATCAAGAATACACGTTCAACCAATGCGAGCCGCCTCAAGTCCATTATCCCCAAGTATGCTTCGCCAAACCCCCTCGACATTACAATCATCAAGCCCCTTATTGTTGTTACGAAGTCAAAGGCAGAAATGGGATTGAATCATCCATTTCTCGCTCGATGGCTTTGCCCAATCGATAGAATCAATGAATTTGATGAAGATCCAGCGCAGTAAGTTTCTAATTACATTTATTTGAGTTCATTCTTTGTTAACATCCTAACTGGGGACCAAACAAACTTGCATCGGGCAAGATCCCAATGGGGGGCAAAGACTTCCCAGCCTTCTTTCTCAGTGGCATAAGGCCAGGACAGGAATATGATCCGGAGTCTGATGATATGCTCTCTCAACTTTCTAGAAGCTATTTCCTCATCTGAGTGAGTAGTTTATGTCCATTTTTGAGCGCACTTAATACACTCTTTTAGATTGCACACCATATTTTTTTAGGTCCCTTGTGTGCAATAGATTCTCCTGAGAAAAAGAATTGTGCTAACAATGCAATCTTGAATGACATGAGCACAATTGAGCCTGAACATATTGCATATGTATGCGTCCATGTAAGCTATCATTCACATCTTGCTCTGACCGCAACCCACTCACACCTACTAGGCTCAGTTTGCAATCGTCACAAGGGAGGCTTGGAATGAAGAGGATGGAGATTTCAGCTACGGTGAAATATACTGAGTGATTATCCAGTTCATCAAACATGCTGAGGATGCAGAGTGGAAGAATAACCTGTTAGCATTCTGGAACAAGTAAGTTTTGTCAAGCTCAATGCTCGCATCCTACTTACAGTTTGAAGGGAAAATTTTGGGAATGAAAATGGTCGCACAAGTGCTGAGAAGAAGACTGTCAATAAAGACTCCACACCGCGCATGAGTACAATGGAAAGACTGCAAGCATGTATGAAGGCATGCGTTGCTCCTCAACCTGATGATCCTCCTTTTCCATTGGATCCTTCGTTGCTCCCGCCATCTACTGGTGCACCCACACCTCAACCCAAGACTGTCGTTGTCACTTCATCTGTGCAAGATTTGCCTGCCTCATCGTCTGGTCCTAGCAATGTTGCACTGCCTTATCCCTCTACCATATCTGCTGCTGAGTCTTCTGGGTCAACAACCACATACTCTGAAGTTTTCATTGCAACTACACCACGACCTTCAGTTCCGGCCACCAGGGAACGTACGAGTAGCCCATTCACAGATCCTGAGGCATCCCTTCTGTTGACAACCTCAAATCTAATGAAGACTTGGGTCACCGCACACAAGATACTTGCTTATAGAGTAAAGAATAGTTGAGGGAATCCCAACAAGAACTTGACTGAAGTTCTGAGGGCATTGACATTCGACTATATATACTGTTACAAGTGTTTGTACATATTATGATACTGGTCCATGCGTATCTATGATGTCATGACCCGGGTATGATAAGGAATGTTCTAGAAGGTATGGTAATTAAATAAGCGACTCTAGAATGTTCTAGGTCACGGAGATTAAAGACATGAGTTAAACACATGTTTAGGTTCTAGACCTATTATGTAATGTCACGTGATATGGACATGAAATTTGAAAGAGAAGTCACGTGACTTAGATGAGATAAGATGAAAAAGATAGAGGTAAAATTGTGATCGTAACACTACCCCCTCCTATGGTTTGCATTTCAGGCAAGACCAAATAGGCGGTGCGTCCATATAGTTTTCGTAAGGATTGAATAATGTTGCGAAGTCTGTTTGTGTCATACATAACGACGGGGTGCCGCCAGGTTGTTGACGTAGAACTCTCGTACTGCCTCCTTCGCATTAGCGAGATGTACCTCAATTTCCCATGTGCGACCCTCTTCTTCTTCGCCTTTCCAATGAAGCGAAAACTCTAATTTGTGACCCTTCAATCGGGAAGCAATGATATAATCTACTTCGAACTCCTCGTGTCCTTCATCGGTAACCAGTACTGGTCCGGGTTTGTACATAACTTGGCCCAGGAGGCGTTCTTTATATGGTTTAACACGTGAGATATTAACCACTTGATGTATTTTCATGTGGCATGGGAGTTTAAGCTTTACAGTATTCATTTCCACCATCTCTAATACTTTAGAGGGGCCCAGCCACCACTCCGTAAGTTTTCGTGATTGGCGAGTCTCTCACAAGTTAAGGTTTTCTGTTGATAACCAAACTTGGTCACCTTCTTTATAAATAGGTGCTTTGCTCCTCTTTTTGTCCGCTTGAGCCTTCATATGGCTTTGGGCATTTTCCATATTTTCTTTTACGTCCATGAGTGTTTGTGTAAAGTCCTTGGCGAATTCCATTGCAGACGGTGCCTTTGTGTTAGATAGTGGTTCTATTCCCATGCGTGTTACGTATGAGCGTGTGACTTCAAAAGGTGACTTCTTAGTTGTGGAATGAACTTTATTATTATAGGAAAATTGCACCAGCGCTAACCATTCGGACCATTCATTTTGTTTCTTGGCCGTAAACAACCGTAAAAACTGTTGAAGATCTTGATTAACTCGCTCCGTTTGGCCATCCGTTTGTGGGTGGAAAGCCATGGACATTCGGAGTTCGATTTTGAGCATTTTGGTGAGATCCTTCATGAGTTGTGCTGAGAATTGTGGTCCTCAATCCGAAATGATTGATCGGGGGAGGCCGTGAACCTTCCATACATGATCCCAATATAATTTAGCGGTTCCCAATGCCATTATCATTTTGGTCATGGGAATGAAGCATGCTTCTTTTGAAAATATGTCTACCACGACGAGGATGCTATCATAGCCACTCGAGTCAGGTAAGTCTGTAATAAAGTCCGCGGAAATGTCTTGCCAGGGTCCTTCTGGAACCGGATTTGGCTTTAATTTTCCAGCCAGTGGAATGTTTGTCGGCTTCATCCATGCACATCTCTTGCAATGGGAACAATAGTTCTTTATTTGGGCATGGGAACCCTCCCAGGTGTAGTAGCGTGAGACTAACTCTAAAGTCTTCTCTGCGCCACTGTGGCCTGCCAGTGTGGAATCATGGTAAAGTTGAATAATATCCTGACGGAGATCTTGCTCCTCACATACGTAGATTTTCCCATTGGTCTTACAAAGACCATCTTCTTCTCTTTCATAGTAGATTCTTTTAATTTAGACTGCACGTTCCTGACATGATCTAAGATCTTCTCTTCTTCTCCATGTACGAATGAAACCTCACTGGCTCACCTAATACACTCTGCGGGGATCATGGTTGCTCCTTTGTTGTCGTCTTCGAACCCTACAGCATGGTCTTCTCATCTAGAGAGAGCATTGGCTTTTCCCATTGATGTGCCTGGTTTCTTGATAAGTTCGTAATTGAACCGTGAGAGATATTGTGCCCATCTCGCTTGTCAGTGGTTCAGATCTTGTGATTTCATGAAGTATTGGAGGTTTGCGTGATCCGTCCAAATTTCAAAGGTTTTGTCAGCACCTTCTAGATGATGACACCATTGCTCTAGTCCATGTATTATGGCCAGCATTTCTTTATCTGTGATAGGGTAATTACATTGTTCCGGGGTCATTGAGTGTGACTAGAATGCCACCGGATGCCATTTCCCTTCTTTCTCCATAGATAATACAGCTCCTGTAGCGAAATCCGAGGCATCGCATTCCAGGCAATATTGGGTGTGGTCCTCTGGATAAGCTAAGATAGGGGCTGATGTCAAAGCTTTCTTCAGCGTATCAAACACGTTTTGTTCTTTTTCTGACCATTGCCAAGTGTGGTCCTTCTTTGTGAGGTCATTTAATGGTCTAGCCATAATAGAGAAGTCCTTGATGAATTGACGATAGAAGTTTGCCAAACCTAGAAAGCTTCTTACTCCTTTTATGTTTGTGGGAGTTGGCCATTCTTTGATAGCCGAAACTTTAGATGGTTCCATTTCGATTCCTTGTTCAGATACGATCATTCCAAGGAAATCGATTTTCTTTGTTTGGAACATGCATTTTTCAGGTTTGATGAATAAGTCGTGTTTTCGTAATCGACGTAGTACCTCAAGTACTATTTGGTCGTGTTCTTCTTGGTTGTCGTTTTTGGTGAAAAGCAGAATGTTGTCGATGTAGATAATAACGACTGCCTGCATATCAGCAAAAATGTCGTTCATCATAGCTTGGAAAGTGGCTGGGGAGTTTGTTTGTCCGAAGTACATGACTAACAGTTCAAAGCTTCCTCTGTGACATATGAAAGCCCCTTTCCATTCGTCTCCTTCTTTGATGCGTACATTGTTGTATCCCCACCATAAGTCCATTTTCATAAATAGCTTCGACCCTTTCAATCCATCAACCAATTGGGAGATTAAGGGGAGCGGATAATTATTTTTGATGGTCCATTCATTAAGATAACGGTAATCCTGTACCATTCTCTTTTTGCCATCCTTTTTGGAAATAAAGAAGACTGGCGACGTTTGAGGGGATTTCGATGGTCTAATATATCCCTTTCATAATTGTTTGTCAATGAAGTCTGATACCTCCTTTTGTTCTTCCATGGACATAGGATAAAGTTTACCTTTTTGGGGTTTGAATCCTTCCTTCATCTCTATGGCGTGGTCCCACGGTTTTCATTCCAGCATCCATTCTGAGTGCTTTTTTGAAAACACGTCGAGGAATTTGTGGAACTCTTTAGGTACCATTTCTTCTACAGTCTTTTCTGCAACCGGGGCACTCTGCTGCTGCTCAGACGTTGCTTTTCGTAACCATTTGTATATGTACAGCATATCATTCATTTCCTTTTCTTCTAAGGTCCTGACGAATACCGGTCTGTCAGATAACATATAACACATGTGTGGGCAACGTGTTAGAGTGACTGATCATTTTTGCCAGTCTATCTCTGCATTGTGCTTTGAAAGCCATGTGTATCCCAAGATCATCGGGTTTTTTCCTAAATCGGTGACTTCCGCTACTGGTCTTTTGCAGTGTCCTTGGTAATCAATGATTATTTCGGCAGTGTGGGTGATGTTTCCTGCCGAGTTCTTGGTTCCATCCATGTTGAAGACGGGTATGGGTCTTTCTAGCTTTGTAAGTGTAATTTTGTTTGTCTTTGCCCATGTGGCATTCACGAATATTCCGTTAGCTCCGCTGTCTAGCAGTGCCTTCATTTCCTTCATATTGTACTTGGTTGTAGCTGATGCTACCTTGGCATCCAAGTTGATCTCCTTCCTTTGGGTAACTGTACGTAAACAGATCCTTTCCGGGGTTTCATAAATACTTGTATCTACTGAGTCATTGTCTAATTTTTTTATCTTTTTCTTGACCGAATTAAGCCTGCATTCCCCTGCAGCAAGCTCCGTGATTGGAGACCCAGTCTGGGTTTGAGAAAATGAATCGTACATATCTAATGTCCTATCCTGGGTGTTGAAGAACTCTTCTTCTTCTTCACCATATTCTACATAATCAGAAAGTACAGAAAAACTATTTTTTTGTATTTTATCTATTTTTCTTTTGTCCATACCCATGTGAACACCTGGTTCATTCACACAGTTTACTCTTTTCCTGATTTGTTTGCTAATAAGTATGCAAAGTACGCCTTCACGGCTTCAAAGTCCATGGCCGCAACGGTTTTCATTCTGCCATCCTCCTTTCCTTTTCCATTTGGTGCCTTTTGAGCATCCTCTGATTCACATGATCGTGTGCATCTATCCTTTCCTGTGTTGCCCATTCGTGAGCAACCCTTGCGATGCCCTCCCCCAAGGAAGTGGCATTCTGAACATTCTTTTCGGGATTTAGTACAGTCCCGAACTAGATGAGGGCCTTGGCAGTTGAAACACTGCCCCTTGCTGGTGCGTACCGCATCGATGTCCATTGGCTCGCCTCTGCCACTGAACGTTTTTGCTTCCAAAGAGCTTCCTTGTGCATTGGATCCTTGTGTCCACATGCGGGTTTGTGACATTCTTGAGGCGAAAGCCTCCTTGAGATTGCTGACTCTTTTGATCTCCGACATATAGTCTTCGACCTTAGTCTGGCGTTTTCCTTCCAGATAAATTTGTTGTATTATGTCTCTTCAGACACTTTTCTCTAGGAAGAAGACCCCCATGTGATCTCCAGGTTCAGCGTTGATGTATTTGGCATACCACTGCGTTAGGTAAGCCTCTGTCCTTTCTTTAGGACCTTGGTATAGTTTGGACAGATTGTCCATAGCTGTATCTTTGGCATTGCCCTGCTTGAACCTTTCATCCATAATTTTTTGTAATTGTGACCTTGTAGGCCATCTGTGTTGAGACCCTTCAAGGTATCTCTTTAATTGGTTGCGGGCTCATTTGCTAGCCCCATTGTCGTCTTTCCCATCTTTTGATCTGATTCTTGAAAGAACCACGATCGTTCTCTTTTCGTCATCATCAAACGACTCTTGATTTGCTCCTAAATAGGTAGCCATACGTATCCATCATATTTTGTAAAATTTGTATGATCCATCGAACCATCCAGGGTCCGGGACCATCTCGACCTTTTTGCTGACTTTTACATCAGCCTTGGGTGCACTTGCTGCTGCAAACACTGCGATTTGTTGGGCCATTATGGCCAATTGTGCCTGCATGTCGGCGATCATTTGAACCCTTGGATCCATTGTTGGTAGTGGTGGTGGTGGTGATGCATGTGGCAAGGCGTAAGGACTTCCTTGTTGGCTCGGAATTGAGAAGTCCGACTCGTTTCCTCTTGGATCCCACAGGTTGGCCTATTTCTTCCCAGGTGTATGGATTGATGATAACTTGTTTAGGAAGCTTGTAGATGGCTTCTGCTTCGTATAGGTGTAGGGGTTGTTCACCATCTGTGAAGCCCGCTCATAGGAATTTGAGGAAGTGCTCGGTTAGCTCCTCTGGTTCGACTTTGATGTCAAAAGCATCGTTGGGATCATATTCGAACTGTGGGAGTTTGAGGGGTGTATCTTCCTTTTTAACTTGAAAGGAGAGATCTTTGTGATCTGGGAAAATCCTGTCTTGATGGAATCGCGTAGAAAACATCCAAAAGAAAAAGAAATCCAAAGGCGAGGACAAACTCACTCCAGCCAATGGTGAGAATCAGGCCAATAGCCTTCCTGACTTCTCCGTAGAAAGAGGTAACATAACTTTGCTTGGGTGGGCACAGAACACTCTTGCACCACAAGTCAAAGTGTAGGTAAAACATAAAAATAAATGAGTCTCACGAGGACTCGCGATAAATCACAAAAGAAGTAGAAGAGGTTTTTGCAGCGGTGTTTAAACTGATTAAGACCGCTTGAGGTCACTGCTGTGCCGCCCTAGATAGCTAAGCACCTTCTTTCCCAGTATAGGGATGGACTATGTAAAATGAAATTGGTTGTCCAAATGGATGAAGAAAGTGAAGTGGTAGAAGATGCTCGTTATGCCTCGAGTCCGGCAGTTCCCTTTAACACTAGGGGCCATGTATGCAAACAGTGGTAAAGATTTGAGTGTGAAGTGACGGAAGTTGGAAAGTCAAGTTCTAATGTTGACAACCTCAAATCTAATAAAGACTTGGGTCACCGCACACGAGATACTTGCTTATAGAGTAAAGAATAGTTGAGGGAATCCCAACAAGAACTTGACTGAAGTTCTTGGGGCATTGACATTTGACTATATATACTGTTACAAGTGTTTGTACATATTATGATACTGGTCCATGCGTATCTATGATGTCATGACTCATGTATGATAAGGGATGTTCTAGAAGGTACGGTAATTAAATAAGCGACTCTAGAATGTTCTAGGTCACGGAGATTAAAGACATGAGTTAAACACGTGTTTAGGTTCTAGACCTATTATGTAATGTCATGTGATATGGACATGAAATTTGAAAGAGAAATCACGTGACTTAGATAAGATAAGATGAAAAAGATAGAGGTAAAATTGTGATCGTAACACCTTCCATTGACGCCTGTCACAAACCGTAAAGGAAAACAACCAGCAAAGTCCACAATGTGGAAGGATATGAAAGCAGCATCCTTAGAAGGAGCACTAGAGGAGAGCAACACTAACTCACATGGGAGAAAGTAATGGAATCACATGTTATTCATGGTGATAAACCATGCATTATATACGTACAGTTTCAAGCAGAGTTGTAACTATGTACTTGCCCTAAGGTTGTACATGTTGTACATATTGTATGTAAACTACTTTATCGAACAGCTGCTATAGAGCACTATCATTCAATACTTCCCCTTGCTAAATACCTGGGTAGATTTGCAAGCATATGAAAGCGCATGAAGCTGCTGTATACATATGTGGGAGTAAGAGTGGTGAGTTCAGTAGAATGTCAAACCTAATTGTGATTGAAACTTGGTGAATTTGATATGACCAAGATTTTTGGTGAACATGTCAGCTGGGTTGTCATTTCCTTCTATGAAGAAGAGATCGACTTGTCCTTCAGCAACAGCTTCACAAACAAAGTGGTATCTAATTCCAATATGTTTGGATTTGGAGTCAGTAACTGGATTGGAAGCCATAAAGCTGGATCCTTGATTATCGCCACAGATAGGGATAGATTTGAATTTATATCCTAATTCTCCTAAGAGGGTTTTTATCCAAATGGCTTGGCGGCTGCAATCGGAGAGCGCCATGTATTCTGCTTCTGTGCTTGAAAGAGCAACAGATTTTTGAGCATGAGATGCCCAGGAGAAAATACCATTTGCCAGTTTGAAGAAATAGCCGGTTTGAGAATGGCAAGTGATGGGGTCAGATCCTGAATCAGAGTCTGTACAGGCAAGAATGCCTTGGGCAGAGTTACCATCGAAGTCAAGGGAGTAGTCTCTGGTACCTAAAAGGTAGCGCCAAATATAAAGCACTTTATCGAGATGTTCCTTGGATGGGTTTGCTGACTGTCCAGCTAGTGCAATGACTGCATAAGCGATGTCAGGATGAGTTCCAAGCATGAGGTATAGTAATGATCTGATAACAATTTGAAATCAAGATTGAAGTGCTGGATCTGCTGTTCCTTCATTGGGGGAAGGATAATACCCGGTGGGAAGAGGAGTAGGAGCTACTCTGGCATTTTGCATGCCACATCACTCAATGACTTTGTCAAGGTAAGTGGTTTGATCTATGCATATTTTCCTGCCTTTTTGGCAGATATGCATACGTAGGAATTCTTTTGTTTCACCAAGATCTCTACATTCCCATTTTTGCATGAATAGAGATTTGATCTCATCGACTATGGCTTTGTTAGGGCCACAGAAAAGGGCATCATCTACATAGATGATGGCTACTACAATGTTGGAGCCTTTCTTCTTGTAGAGGAATATACCAGCATCAGATTTCAAGCACTCAAAACCAAGTTCTGTCATAGATTGGTTGAGGGTGTTCCATCAGGCTAAGCCTGCTTGTTTTAATCCATATAGGGCACGACGAAGTCAGAGCACTTTGTGCTCTTGCCCAGGTTGTTTAAAACCTTCTGGTTGTTCCATATAGATCTCTTAGTCTAGCTTGCCATATAAGTAGGCGCTTGTGATGTCGAGTCTGGATATATACCAGTTTTCTAGTGCTGCTAGTGCGAACATAAGTCGTACTGTTTCAAAGCACACAACTGGTGAGAAGATTTGATTGAAATCAGTTCCTTCTACTTGGGAGAAGCCTTTGGCTACAAGTCTGGCTTTTTTATGGCCATCTGGTTTGGCATCAAAGACCCAACAATTTTTAATGACTTTTCTGTCAGAGGGTCTGTCGACAATGTTGAAAACCTTTCACTTTTTGAGGATGGTAAGTTCATCTCTGCAAGCGGATTCCCATTGGGATTGTTCAACCTTTGGTAGGTTGGCAATGTCTTTATATGACCATTCCCTGGGGGGTTTATTGATCTTTTGGTCTGGTTGTATAGCTTTTGCAAGTAGGAAATATGCAAGCTTTTCTGATACACTTCCTTCCTCTTCCTGAACTAGTTTTGCAACGTCAGGTTCCTCTGAGGGAGTTTGAAAAGGGGTAGTGGAGGAGCTAGGCTCAGGATTAGGTGGAGCGGATGGAGTATGCGGTGCATTTACTGCTTCATTCCATTGGGATAAATGCTCTGTGTCCTTGAATTGTTGGACAGGGTGTCTTCTTTCACCATAAATATTTCCTGGTCTGTTAGGAACCTTCCTTTCACGCATAGAGCGGCGTGGAATAGGTGGGGGGATGTCAGGGATACTGTATGACGTCTGACAGGACTAGGGGTCCTTGGAGCAGGTGGTGGAAGAGGTGGTTCATCGTCTGATGAGCTAGAGGGGTCATCCTTTGCAGCCACAGTGGGTGCTGGGTGATCCCTTTTTGTCGAATGGGGACAATGAGTGTTTTCTTGATTGTCATTGATCGGTGATAATAAGCTGATTGGATCAGGGGCAGGTTCCTGCATGATTCTTGTGTTGCGCTTCTTAGGAGTGATAGCGCAATGGGGGAACATTGCTTCATCAAATATTGCATGAGCAGATGTAAAGAGGATGTTGTTGGGTGACTGCATGAATATGTAATTGCGATCATTGCCAGGAGCAACACCAAGATAGGTCATTAGTTCAGATTTGGGGGCAAGCTTATTTATCCGTACATCATGTGGTATGTGTACATAAGCGCCACATCCAAAAACTCTGAGGTGAGATATGTCAGGAGTTTCATCGTGCAGCAACTCATAGGGAGTGTGCCAATTTAATCTCTTGAGAGGTGTGCAATTATAGATGTGAATAGCATTTGCGGTTGCAAATTCCCACCAGCTTGGGGGAATGCAGGCTTCATGTCTCATGGCTTCAGCCTTGTCCATCATGGTGTGCATAAAACGTTCAGCATGACCATTGTGTTGAGGAGTGTGGGGGGCACTTTGTGCAATCTTGATGCCATGCTGCTTAAAAAGCGCATCGAAAGCATCAGATTTATATTCTCCTCCTGCATCAGACATCCAAGTCTTTACAGTGGAATTAAATTGGGTTTTGACCATGGAAAGGAAGTCCTTGGTCGAGGATTGGGATTGGGATTTTTGGCACATGGCGGTAGTCCAAGTATGGCCAGTAAAGTCATCAATGAAGACTATCAGGTATTTAAATTTCCTGTAGGAGTCCACAGGGAAAGATTTGAGGTCCGAGTGAATTAATTCAAAGGGACGAGAGGCACGAGTTTCATTTGGTAGAAATGCACGATTTGGCATCTTGCCTAGAGTGCAGCCAAGACAGAGAGAATCTTTCTTGGGGAGTTCAATGGTGGGGAAATTTTTAGTATGCTTCCTTGCATAGGATAGAACATCACGCGAAGGGTGAGCAAATCTCCGATGGACAGTTTGGTAGTCAATAGAATATATGACTCCTAGGTGTGTGACAGCCTTTTCATATGGTAAGGATTTCAGGGTGTAAATGGTGTCACCTGGGTGACGAGGATAGAAGCAAATATATTCAGCTCCTGACTTCCTATGTAATGACATTTGCTGCGAGTTACCACGCACAGTCATACTGTCCTGAAGAAATCCTCCCATAGATAGGAGTCTAGCATTTATATCGGGTACATGATATACAGGGAATAGGCGAACTGAATAGTTGCTGCCATCGTCCTGTAATACTGAGAGTATAACGGTACCAACTCCTCTGATCTGAGTTATGCCGTTTGCAGTATATACATTGATGGCATTGTGTAGCTCAGAATATTCAGTGAAGTCTGATATCGCGAAAGTGAAGTGGAGGGATGCTCCAGAGTCAATTGTCCAAATGACTTCGTCAGTTGATTTTGACTTCCCCTTACATCTAGCACACTGAGAAAACAGGGTAGAATGCACACATATATTTGTATCTAGTAATAGTACTGATACATGTGGTGCTACGAGCAAGAAATTATTATTCTCTGTGGGAGATAACTCGTTTAGCACAGATGTAGAGGGGGGAAGAGAAGGTACTGACATGATAATGTTGTCTTCGTCTTCCTCATAACCGCACTCATCATCAAGGAAATAGTCGTTGAGGATGCCGGCCGCATGGGCAATCTCCCCATCGATGTCCAAGCCGTAAATGTCAACGGTCTCGGTTTCATCGTATTCGTCCCAGGAATGGCATGGGGTATGTTGACGTGCATGTTTGCGGTCACGTGGCATTGAGAGAGAGCCGTTGGGGTTGAAATGATATGGGAGGGTGATGGTGCCTTCAAGCACATCCTGATTGTCGGAGATGTGGCCGGGGAGGTCGACATAGGCGTTCTCATCAAATAACTCGCCTGTCTCGTCTGCTTGGCCGAGAGGGCCGCAGAGGGACATGGGCAAGACGGCGGGTTGGAGAGGTGGCGACGTGGGTATAAGCATTGTGGGAGTACCACAAGCGGTGAGGCTGGGGGCAACATGGTGAGATGGCGAGATGGATCATGCAGGGAGTGGAGCGACAACATGAGTGGTGAGGTGGCGAGGTGAAAACGTAAGGTGAGAGGACGAGGAGGGTGCGGGAGTGAATGTAGTGCACACGATATGGTTGGTGAGAGAACGACAAGGTGGGGAGTGAAGACGGTTGAGGAGGGGAAGTCCCCCTGCGACCGTGTCGAGAGTACGAGCGACTTCGATGGAGGATGTAACGCCAATCCGATGGACCAACGAGAGAGAATGCCAGGTGCTGGAATTGGCCAGTGGGCCATATTGTGTGGCACTGGGTGTGTGCGCAAGAGCATGAGGGTCATTGGTAGAGGTGGGGAGGGCGAAGGGGATGTCAGCGAGGTCGTTGTCAAGGGAGGTGAGGGAGGCAAAATGGACTTGGGCACTGTGAGCAGGCCCTTTGCCCTTGCCACCACGATTCCCATAGGGTCATTTCTTATCATGTGGGGCGTCCTTTCTTTCGTTCGCACTGCTGCTGCTGTGAATGGAAAGAGGGAGGAGCGGGTTTCCGTTTGATAGCGGAGAGTTTTCAAGCCGAATGATGCGGTGTGGAGGAGGAAGAAGGTCCCGAGCATCGTGTGGCACGTTGTTCCCACGATAAGACAATTGTCTTTTGAAGGTCGTCGAGCGTCGTCAAGTCAATTTTGTCTGACGTGGCGAGCTGTTGAGCGACAACTTCCATCAAGGGAGGTAACTTGGCCAGTAGGATCATGATCTGGACTTTAGTGGCGATATCGAAGTCTGCCTCCTTGAGACGTGAGAAGAGCATGATGAGGTGGTCGAGGGCTTTGCCTGGATGCTGATCGGAGGGGATTCGGGTATCAAGGATTTTTTTGAAATCAGAGTAAGCATTGGCAATTCCGGTTTTACCATAAATATCCTTGATCACCTTCCAGGTCTCGGTGGCTGTAGTCAATGATCCGATCTTGGCCCAAATAGGGGCCAAGACCCTGAGCCTGATAGAGCCAAGTACCTTGGCGTTAGTCACATCCCATGTGTCAACTTCTTCTTTTGAATCTTTGTCACCAGGGACTGGGGTCAGTCTGGTTTCTCCATAGATCCAGAAGTCACCAGTTGACATGGAGTAGGCCTCCATCAAGGGGGCCCAGTCCACATAGTTGGTTCCATCAAGGACAGGAACGGCATTGAATAGAGCGGAAGTCATGGTAGTGGGGAATCTAGGGGAAATAATTCGTCAGCTTCAATAAAAAGGGTAGAGAGCGACAAGAAAATTTTCTTTTAGAGTTCCCACGGTACACAGCAAGGGGATTGCACGTTGCCATGGTACTCTGTGCAGGTGAGCTAGAGTGCCTGTTGCTGCTGCCAACAGTGGGCGCTGCAATAGCTGCTCATCAGGGCTCATATCCTATTGAAGGATATGAAAGCAGCATCCTTGTAAGGAGCGCTAGAGGAGAGCTACAATAACTCACATGGGAGAAAAGTAATAGAATCACTTATTTATTCATGGTGATAAACCATGTATTATATACGTACAGTTTCAAGTGGAGTTGTAACTATGTACTTGCCCTAAGGTTGTATGTGTTGTACGTATTGTATGTAAACTACTTTATCAAACAGCTGCTATAGAGCGCTATCATTCAATATTCAAGACTAGGGTGGTCACCGTGATGCCATTGCCCATAACTACCAGAAAGAGGCATCAGTCGAGATGGCCATCAAGTCCTGGATATCTCATACAAATTATGCTAATAGTGCCAATGATGGTCAGCCCATCACTGTTTGGCATTGCATTTGCCAGGGCTTATAATCTCATGCCAGACCTTGACCAGGCCTACATTACTGTGTGGCATGGATCACTTTCATCACATCACACAAGTGATTATCACACTAGAGAGGTGGTTGTGATGTGCATTGTACATTGTATGACGTACAATTGATCAGACTTGCTGTCGTGTCATGCTGGCACACACAAATGCTGCAGAGCATGTACATGCTTGAAGCAATACATATATACATACATACATTTGTTCATTCGATGATATGGGAGTCGACAGATATACAAGATATGAGACTATGTTGTACATACATACATTGTATATTACACAGGATGGCACTGAGATGCCAAGATGAATCTGGGATGGGTAGATTAGAGACACAGGCACAGAACAGAGCAAAAGATGGATGTACCACACAAAATGGATGACTGGAAGGCAATATAGGACATCGTGGATCAGGCTTGGAACAGTGACTCGTTGAGGACAAATGTTGGAGACAACCGTGTTGTCTACCCTGAGTTCGAGAAGAGACTTGTTGGCCAGCAAGAGGAGTGATGTTTGACAAGCCTGAGGCAGCATTGGTGGAGGGGGTTGCCGAAGGGGGTTGTGAGACGTCGGGACCCTTCTTTCATTTGAATGCACATTCTGGAGTGCATGGGTGGAGTGATGAGGGGCTGGATACGGAGTGACATGACATGATGTACTTACTAGACGAGGAGGATGTACCAGGGGCCTTGAGGACCTTCCATGCAACAGGCATCCTGTCCTGTAGTAAACCTGCAAAGTTCAATAATTTAAAGATTCAATTCCTTCTTAATTCTTTAATAAATTAATTTCCAAATGAGCTTCAACCTTTTGTGGATGCTTTAAGATTAATCGTGAAAGAAACTGTTATATCTAGTCAATCTAATAATGTGTTATTCTATTTAGCTCCTGTTTCTATTTTAATTCTTATATAGTAGATTCATCTCAACTTTCAAATTTACCACATTTATGGAATTTTGGTTCTTTATTAATTTAAACTTTAATAAAAAAATGAAATCACTTAAACTTATACTTCAAATTTTAAATATGAAAAATGAAAAATAATTAAAAATCGAAATTTGTACTAATTAATTAAGTATTTTAAGTACTTAAAATTATTATTTGAATACTCATATAAAGGTTAATTGATACTTTCTCTCAAATAAATTGAAAATAAGAAAATAAGATGCAACTTGAGCTTGCTTCTTCTCCCATCCAAAGGAGGTGATTAATCCAGTTCATCTTCTACCATTTTTTGGTGGTTTTAATTTTAAATCTTAAAATTTACTTATCTCTTTTAAAATAATCAATAATAAAAATTTATTAATTTTGTTAATTATTCAGGTAATATATTAAAACTTGATTAAATAATTTATAGATTTATTAGCTGATTCTGAATCTCTTGATTTTCAAGTCTGGTTTATGGTGCTTGTCTTGAAAATGAGATTCTTTTCTTATTTATCTTTATTGACTTTTTTCTTGTTCTTATTAGTTTCGAACTCTCAACTGTTTATAACATTTTTTTGAATTATATATTAAATATAATTATTATTGAGAATCTTTATCATTCTTATTTATAAATTGATTCACAATCATAAGTTTGATTATTTATTTAGTCAACTAATAATAACATGAAAAAAGTAAATAAAGATAAATAAGAAAATAATCTTTGATGGCTTTCCCCAGATTAAATAATATTAGTTTCTGGTTATTACCTTCTCCATTAATTTTATTGTTATTAAGTTATTTAGTTGAACAAGAAGCAGTGGTAACTATATAAATATAATCTAATGTTTTCAAATGAATTAAAGCTGCTAATAAAAATGGTAAAATATAATGTAATGGAAAGAATCTAAATTTAAAAAATTTAAAGAAATATGTATGAAATTTTTTATTTCTTGGGTCCTAAATTTTATGTAGCAATTTTAGATAATGAAATAGATTTCACTATTCAAACCAAAATTAGAGGATTACAAAAAGCTTGAAAATGTATCTGATAAAGTGGATATAGAAGATATAATTGAATTAGATAATAAATTATCAGTACAATATTTACCAACAGATTTTAATAGTTATTCATATCAAGGAAAACTTAGAATTAGAAAAAGCCTTAGGTTTTGCCCAGATCACACTAGAATATTTGCTGGAAAAAGAAGACATGGATGTGGTTGATGTGCTTGGCACTCCCACATGAAAATTTGGCAAAAACGCTTGGCCAAATTGGAAGTCCCTTCAGGTTTGTTATACAGTGGCTCAAAAAAGTGTCCCAATGTTTGGCTATTTTGCAAAGACTTGACATTTGCAGAAGAACCAAAAGGTGTTAGCTCAAACCCTTGCTGGGCCATTGATAGCCCTAATCCTTGCCCTGAAGATGAGCCCTTAGTCATGTGATTCAGTTGTCATGGCCCTGATATATAGCCATATTAAAGTGACATGTCATTGGGACACTTTTTTGAGCAATATTTCTATTCTACAATTTAGTACTTTGTATGCCCTGTTACGATCACGATTTTACCCTTATCTTTTTCATCTTATCTAAGTCACGTGACTTCTCTTTCAGATTTCACTTCCATATCACATGACATTACATAATAGGTCTAGAACCTAAACACATGTTTAACTCATGTTTTTAATCTCTGTGACCTAGAATATTCTAGTGTCGCTTATTTAATTACCGTACCTTCTAGAACGTTCCTTATCATACATGAGTCATGACATCATAGATATGCACAGACCAGTATCCTAATATGTACAAACAACTGTAACAGTATAAATAGTCAAATGTCAATGCCCCAAGAACTTCAGTCAAGTTCTTGTTGGGATTCCCTCAACTACTCTTCTCTCTATAAGCATTTTCTGGTGTGAGGTGACCCAAGTCTTTCTTAGATTTGAGGTTGTCAACATTAGAACTTGACTTGTCATACTTCCGTCACTTCACTTCACTTTTACCACTGTTTGCATACACGGCCCCTAGCATTAAAGGGAACTGCCGGACTCGAGGCATAACAAGCATTTTTCTACCCTTCACATTCTTCGTCCACTTGGACACCCAATTTCGTTTTATGTAGTCCATCCCTATACCGGGAAAGAAGGTGCTTAGCTATCTAGGGCGGCACAGCAGTGACCTCGAGTGGTCTTAATTGGTTTAAAAACCGCTGCACAACCCTTTTTTACTTCTACTGCAATTTATCGTGAGTCCCCGTGAGGCTCATTTGTTTTATGTTTACCTACACTTTGACTTGTGGTGTAAGAGCGTTTTGTGCCCACCCAAGCAAAGTTACTTTACTCTTTCTACAGAGAAGTCAGGAAGGCTATTGGCCTGATTCTCACCATCAGCTGGAGTGAGTTTGTCCTCATCTTTGGATTTTATTTTTGGATGTTTTCAACACACTTCCCTCGAGACAGGATTTTCCCGGATCACAAGGATCTTTCCTTTCAAGTCAAAAAGGAAGATACACTCTTCGAACTCCCACTGTTCGAATATGATCCCAATGACGCATACGACATAAAAGTTGAACCTGAGGAGTTAACAGAAACTTTCCTCGAATTCCTATGAGCAGGCTTCACAGACAGTGAAAAGCCCATACACCCATATGAAGTGAAAGCAATTTATGAGCTTCCAAAACAAGTTATCATCGATCCATACATCTGGGAAGAAGTAGCCCAACCTGTGGGATCCAAGAGGAAATGAGTTGGACTTCTCAATTCCGAGCCAACAAGGAAGTCCCTACGCATCGCCGCACGCACCACCACCACCACTACCAACAATGGATCCAAGAGATCAAATGATTGCCGACATGCAGGCGCAACTGGCCATCATGGCCCAACAAATCGCAGCGTTCGCCGTGGCAAGCACACCCAAGGCTAATGTAAAAATCAGCAAAAAGGTTGAGATGGTCCCAGACCCTGGATGGTTTGATGGATCATATAGATTTTACGAGATATGGTGGATAAGGATGGCTACATATTTAGGAGCCAATCAAGAAAGTTTCGATGATGACGAAAAGAGAATGATCGCAGTCCTGTCAAGGATTGGATCAAAAGACGGGAAAGACGACAATGGGGCTAGTAAATGGGCCTGCAATCAATTAAAGAGATACCTCAAAGGGTCTCAACATGGGTGGCCTACATGGTCACAATTACAAAAAATCATGGACGAAAGGTTCAAGCCAGGCAATGCCAAAGACACGGCAATGGACAATTTGTCCAAACTCTACCAAGGTCCTAAAGAAAGGACAGAGGCATACCTCACTCGATGGTATGCTGAATATATCAATGCAGAATCAGGGGACCATATGGGGGTCTTCTTTTTGGAGAAAAGAATTAGGAGAGACGTAATTCAACAAATTTACCTGGAAGGAAAACGCCAGACCAAGGTCGAAGACTACATGTCTGAGATCAAAAGGGTTGGCAATCTCAAAGAGGCTTTCGCCTCAAGAATGTCCCAAACTCGCATGTGGACCCAAGGATCCACAGCACAAGGAAGCTCTTCTGGAGCAAAAACGTTCACTGGTAGAGGAGAACCAATGGACATAGACGTGGTATGCACTGGCAAGGGGCAGTGTTTCAACTGCCAAGGCCCTCATCTAGTGCAGGACTGTACTAAACCGCGTATAGAATGTACAGAATGCCACTTCCTTGGGGGAGGGCATCGCAAAGGCTGCTCTAAAATGGGCAATACAGGAAAGGATCGACGCACACGATCGTGCAAATCAGAGGATGCTCAAAAGGCATCAAATGGAAAAGGAAAGGAGGATAGCAGAATGAAGACGGTTGCTGCTATGGACTTCGAAGCCGCGAAGGCATACTTTGCGGACTTATTAGCAAATGAATCGGGAAAAGAGTAAACCGTGTGAACGAACCGGGTGTTCGCATGGGTATGGACAAAAGAAAAGTAGATAAAATGCAAAAAAATAGTTTTTCTGTACTTTCTGAATATGTAGAATATGGTGAAGAAGAAGAAGAGTTCTTCGACACCCAGGATAGGACATTAGATATGTATGATTCATTTCACAAACCCAGACCGGGTCTCCAATCACAGAGCTTGCTGCAGGGGAATGCAGACTTAATTTGCTCAAGAAAAATACAAAAAAAACCTTAACATTTGGTGTTTGATCCCGTGAGACACAAGGAACGACTTCATGTCCAAGTTAAGATATTCCCCCCCATGATTCAAATGTATGGCGAGGAGAGAGTAACCCATTTGGTTCTCTGCCCAAACAACTAAACATCTGAATGCTTCAACAGCATCTGATTTATGCTTCAAAAGTGCAATCGAAACAAAACCAGAATAATCATTCAAAAAGGTCATAAACCATTTGTTATGATTATGAGATTGCATAGGCATCTTGCAAAGATCTGTGTGCACAAGGGCTAAAACATGATCTGCTCGTCTCTCAGAAGTGAGAAATGGTTTCTGATGCTTTTTACCCAATTCGCAACCTTTAAGGTGCAAAAGCAGAAGGAATAGAAAGTGAAGGCACACCTTCAACTTTAATCGGAAGATGCCGAATGGCATTCCTTGAAGCATGCCCAAAGCAAAAGTGCCACAGTTTGTATGAATCTGCTTCCTGAAGTGAGTGAACTCAATCATGTGTGGTCGGGAATGACCAAAACCAATGAAGGAGATTATTCGGCAACAAAGCAGAAGCCTGTATTACCAAATTCCCTTTATTGTCCCAAATCTTTGTTGTCTTGTGGATTTGACATTGGTAACCCATGCAGGTAAGTGAGTTGACCAATAGAAGTCAATGTGCTGCAGAAGGGGTATACCAGACATCTTGGAGTATAAAAGGTTTTGATCCTTTAGCGGAGGGTCTAAGGAACACAGTTCCTGGTCCAATCATCTTCAGATGAGATCCATTTGCTGCTGATGCCATTCATTCATTCTCATCAAGTGAGATAAAATCAGATAGATATGGAGTGATATGATGCGTAGATCTGCTATCAATCATCCAGTGATCCTGATTGAATGAAGCATTAGAAGTAGCAATGATTGCTGAAGTGGCAATCAAGGCCTCTGCTCACAAACACTTAGCAGGCAACATCAGGCAAGGATACCAGTCAAAATTGAAATCACATTCTTTGTCTACATATCGAGTGTACACTTCTTTTCTGTCCCAAATAGAGATGTCTTCCAAGTCTAGTCCATGTTTCCAAGTACCGTCATTGTTGTGACAATTGTCTCCATAGAATACTAAAGAAGAGGAATCTGTGGGTAAAAACTTTACTCCATGTGGGGAAACGGCTCACTGCTCAGATGGAGCTGACAGAGGAGGAGAAAACTTGAAAGGATTTCAAGGAAGATGCAGTGGAAGAAGAAGCATGTAGGGTAATGGTTGTATCGGAAAGGGTGTCCATGTCATCATCAACATGATTAGACCAAGAAGAGGAGTAGACATCGGGATCTTCAAAAGAATCCTTGATATGCACAAAACCACTGTCTTGGTGGGCATAACCATCTATGAGCATAAGCTCATCGTCTTCTGTGCCAATAACATGATTCGCATATCCATAGTCATCTTCAACACTATTGGCTTGGGCTTTACCCTTGCCTTTAATGTTTGAGCCACCTTTTCTACAATCGTAACCAGGCTTGGTATATTTAGCCTGGTTGCCACCATGAGGTGTGTTGGCAGCAGCAGGTCTCTTCTGGGTAGAACATCCAGAATGTCTGTTGGGCTTCCCATGAAGTTTCCAACATCTGTCAATGGTATGACCCATGTGATGACAGTGATCGCAAACACAATCTGACCCTGGTGCTTTACAAATTGCAGCAGTTTGGTTGGTCTTTGCAGGAAAATCATCTGCAGGTCTCTCTGACAGTCTAGCTGCCAGGGAGTTATGGTGAGCTCAATGTTGAGATGCGTGGGTAGCATTACAAAGATGGCTTTCAGCCATGATCTTGCTCGTAACTGTATCAATGTTAAAGTTGGCAGCATCTAGGGTTTGAACCAAAATGGACACGTTATGGTCATAAGATCTAGGTAACACGTTCAACATGATCATCGCTTGGAGGAAATCAGGAAGAACAAGTCCTGTAGAGGTGGTGTTTTGAAGCACCATGGCACGGTTCTCCTTGAACTGGTAGCGAATAGCTTCCTAAAATGACCAAAACTGGCCAGCAACTCCTTGAGGAGAAAAAAGAGTGGCAAGTTTGTCCCAGAAATCCTTTGCAAGGGAAGGATGGGTAACTGCTACACCTCCAATGTTGATAGCATTGTAAACATGCTTTTGGTGAACCTTCATGTTGGTTTGGACATAAACAGAGATCAAGCCTTGGGCTTGTCAATCGTTCTGTTCCCATTTCACTTGAGCATCAGCATTAGGTTGTGCTGCTCAAGTCAAAGTTCCAGATACAATGTCCCACCAGGTAGTGACAGTGAGGACATGCTGCATAGATATGGACCATTTGAAATAATTCGAAGGACCAAAGAGACACTGGAGTTTGGAAGTGATGGAAGAATCGATCTTGAAGGATCCAGATATGATGTAGATCTAGATAAAAATCTAGAAGGACAACAAAAAGAGGAAATCATCGTCAGAACCTTTAGAGACTTGAAAAGGAGTGAAAGGACATGAAGAGGACATGACCATATCATTATCTGATAAAACTGTAGATTCAGATTGAAGATCCTGTGTGGATATATCCATAGGTTCCTGAAGAGTAGACATATCATCCAGTGTAGGAGTAGCGCATCTTAATGAGTCATTGGGAATGAATCTAGAGTAGCAAAATTCTTCTCGACCCTCTCATTTCCTGAACCAGTCAGGTAATGGTATAGAAGCATAAGCTTCAAATTCTAGGAAATGAATTGAAGCAAGGAAATGATAATTTGCTATCATCTTTTCGTCATCAACATCAAAATAAGTATCCTGACATTTAGAAAGATCTGGATAGATGTTGGCCTTGTTGTGAGTAATGTAAGGATGAATGATATAATTGGAAGAAAACTCTATTCCAAGCCAAGATAAAGTGGCAAATCACATCAAAAAAGGCAAAGACATAAAAGAATCAAACTTGATGGACTCTGTGTAACGACCTCCTAATCATACCGGGAGTGGATAAGATGTGATCAGCTGCTTCTGTAAGTTCCAATACCCATTGATCATCCATGTCTCATAAGCAGGCCATCTGTCTTGCTTGGCATCATAGATCATTTGCTCTTCTTCGCTCAAGTTCATGTTCCCTCTCATCAGCATAATTGCTAAAATGAGTAATAGCAATATGAATCTGGTCTGGATCATTGCTGGTTATCTGAGCTTGCTCAAGATATGTATGCCTGTAAGAGGCATTGGGAGTGAATGCAAGAAAAGAGTGTCTGTAAGCAAGAAATAACCATTAGACGATCATCCCAGAAGTCTTGGTGATGAAGCATAAAAGTAGCTTGCCAAGCTTGATCTGCTAGCCTGTTGCATGCTCGTTGAGTAGGAATGTCCCATAAATTTCCATCATAGGGACAATCATCTTGCATCAAAGCCCAATGCCCATCTTCATCCAGTACCATTGTGCCTGCCTCCAGATCAGGAGGGTAGAATTTGATGGGAGTGTTCTCATGAAGCAATAAAGCTTCGCTGGAAAAGGCAAGGTAATCTGGAGTAGAAAGGGCTTGAAGACAATGGCAAAAGAGATGATCAAAATGATCATGGTCCCTGTTAAGAATCTCCCAACCAAGGTTGTGGACTGGGGTATACGGAGTGTTGAAATATAACTGTATGGGAAAGGCTAAACCAGCTCCTTCATAGACCATAGAAAGATGTTCACCATAATAGGTAAATGAGTTGACAGTGTGAGATCAGGGATGGAACCCATGGACTCAGGTATTGATATTGATGCGATGGGCCATCCTAGAGGTTTCCAGGAGGTCTGCTTCCAGGTTCTGGGGAAGTCCCAGGGGTTGAGTTTGGAAGAACCTGGGCGTCAGATGAAACACTGCATCTCGTCCTTGGTCATCTTCTCCTCTGATTGACTCGATGTAGAGGATCCTGTTGCTCAATGAGGGTTGTTCTGGATAAAGAATCAACTCATCATGGCACAGGGATGGAAGGAAGAACAACGTGGCTAGAACCAGATGGTTGCAAGCCAGATGTGGTGGCATTGCTGTAATGGTAGGTGCGGCTGGGGTGGATTGTTCTGGAGTTGAGGTGAGTCAGATGACATCCTGATCATCAACATACTGTAGGTATGTATATGGTAATGGTGGGTCTGTGATTACTGAAGCAGTAGAAGGAATGGATGGAGAAGTCGCAGTCATGTTGGTATGAGCTTGATGACAAGGATTGGTGTAAGGATAAGGTGGAATGGGATCTCGAATAGGAGGAGTATCTGATCTAAAAAGATGTCTGGCTTGTTCTGGATGGAATAGCCAAAGATGATTACTCTCAACTTGAGAATAACCAAGTACATCTTGGTTCTCGCCTAGAGTATAGTGACTCAGGCGGTGGTTCGATGTACAAGAATATACAGAACGTTGAGGTAAAGGTACCTGTGGATGAACCTCTTTGGGGCAATGTTGTGGTTGCACAAACAAAGTCACATTGGGCTGCAATTGCAAGTCCCACTGAAAGACCCGATCAACAAAGGAAGTTCACCATATCAGTACAACTGCTTGAGTATCAGATATGAACTGCAAAAAGATTATCCAAGAGTCGGCACTGAGCATGATGGCTGCAAACACAGCAAAGCTTGTAATTTGTTCAAAGAGAGCAATGATAAGCATGACTAAAAGGAAAATCCAAAGAACAATCAAAGTGCTCACACTCTCCATAGCCAGGCTGGAGAAGGGCATCGGTAGATGGACCTGTCAAAATCCAGAGGTCCGAAGGTCCGGAGTTCAGCAGAGCAAGTCCAGTGCTAATTGTACTGGAGCTCAGCTGTTGCCAAAGGGGCAAAAACAACTAATGTATTTACCTAATCATACTGGAGCTAATATACATTAGTCTTGGAGTAAATGATATGTAAGAGACAACTCACCTCAGCTGTTGCCAAAGGGGCAAAAACAACTGAGGTGTCAGAGAGAGAAGTGGAAGTCTAAATAGTATGTGGTGGAGGCACACTTG